>BQNB010112728.1:1464-22091 GCA_026074375.1 Tanacetum coccineum | reverse complement strand
TACAAATACAATGTATTTTTGGTACATTTTTGGTCATTTAAGTCCGATTTTAATGGTGAAAGGTATGTGTAATTAAACGCACACCAACCACTGATTTCATATTCTCAAACTATATATGTTATAAAAGATAGTTACCAAGTGTATCACATTTCGTGTAAATGGAGCAACAGATTACATTTAGTATGTTGTAAAAAATAGTTATTGAAGTGTATCACATTTACTATGCATTTTGTATAACGATTTATTGTGAGGGCTGATACGTACAAACATATGCCACGATCTGGTATTTCTGTTTATTAAATACGGGGCTGTTTGAGATATCTTTTGGAAACTGATAACGTGAGATGTTTAGGATTACATATAAGAATACTTATAGGGCCTTTAGAATACTTTATAAATCTGTTTATATAAATATTTAAATGCTCTTTTTCTGCAAGTTATGAACAAAGAAATCCAGGGGCCTTATTTCAATAAATGAGCATCACGGCCCTAATGTCTTTTACCTAACGCTGTTTATTAGATGGAAATTGTCACCCCCTAACATAATCAAGTAGCATAGAACAGTAATATACATGTATGAAAACTTACATAATTATGAGTTTAAGGTTCAGAGTTGGGAACAAATCAAAAAGAGTTAAATGAAAGGTAAATAAAACAGGGACTGAATGGAATAATAGTGTCTTATTTCTTAACGAGGTCAAAATGGATCTATAAGGGTTATTATACTCTATGTCGCCTTGCTGCTTGACCAATTTGACATGTTCTTTTTTATAAGATTTGTTAAATCTTACTCTTTCGATAAACACAATTCGAAACATAATTTATCATTTATATAGACTCACTAACGTCGGTGCCTAATGCTTTTTAATGTCAGGTCTTTCTGATGCTGTAAGGACCCGTAAAAGAACCTCATCAGCGTCTACAAACTCAGGCTTGCAAGCAGCAATCGCGCTTAACAATAAGATAAATCGTATGTTGCCTTATTTCAACTCTGATAAACTCACTTTATATATAGCTTATTAACTTCAGATTATGGCTAAGTTTGTATCGGGTTACTTGAAGCTGAAATAAGCAATTAGGCACAATTTTAACATATTGTAGTGATACTTACATACATTGAAATTGGATTGTTATTTAGAAGTGGCACGAAGTTAGATTACTTTGTAGGTTGTTTTAGAAAAATTTCAATTAGTTTGTTGCTTTGTTTTTTGTTTTAATTAATTGGTGTCACAAGTAGTTTATATCTGAATATCTTTAGGGGATTCTTTTCTTAATCATGAAAATTCAAAAGTTATGACGGATAAGTTTGGGACCATGGCACTTGATATGCTCATACAATCATGTGTGTGTTACAGATCAAAAGAACATGTCAAATTGGTCAAGCAGCCTACATGATATGATCATACAATCATATCATATCTATATGATAAATCTGATCTTAAAAAAAGAGTAATTAATGAATGACGTTTCGTCAATATGTGTGTTACAGCCTACATGATATGATCATACAATCATATATATATGAGATTTATCTTATAATTAATGAATGACTACAAGAATCTTTATAATAGCATACGACATAGATATTATTTTGATTTTGCATTGTTAGTAGTCAAAGAATAAGGACCATGGCACTTGACTTGCTCATTACAAATCATGTACTTTTGGTTTTACAGATCAAACTAACATGTCAAATTGGTCAAGCGCCTACGTGATATCATATAAAACACATCATATCATATCTAATATGATAAATCTGATATTAAAAAAGAGTAATTAAGAAATGACGTTTGGTCAATTTGGTGTTAACATCCTACAATGGAATGATCATAAACAATCATATATATATATTAATATATAATATAGAATGACGTTTGGTCAATATGTGTGTTACAGCCTACATGATATGATCATACAATCATATATATATGAGATTTATCTTATAATTAATGAATGACTACATGATATGATCATACAATCATATCTATATGAGATTTATCTTATAATTAATGAATGACGTTGGTGACTTTGTAGGGTCAAAAGGCTAAAGGTACGTCACCAAGCTCGAGTTGAGCAGATGCAGAAGTAAGAGAGATCACTACCCTCATCAAGTATGCAGCGATTTCGTATTTATACCATTTTAGGTCAGTACTAGGTAGTATCCAACGCTTAATGCTAGCAGGAGTTGAAGGAATTCAGGAGGTGACTCAGCTTATCAACTTGGCGGTCAAGGGGTAGGTGCAGGCCCAGAAGAAACTTGCGGGAATTGCAGGACAATCCAATGCCACATCAATAGTCACAGGTTCAATATACTTTATTAGCTCGGGAAGTAGTCGAAAATTTAAGGTGATTTAGTGTCTTGGGTCACTGGGAAATTTACTTAAAAATGATATGTGGGAAATTTACTTAAGGGAAAAAATATTAGTGTAACTGGTTTAGATCCACAAGATGAGCAAATAAGACAAAGTTAAAACATGGCATATTATATGCGCCAACAATCCTTTTCAGATGCGGACAACGATTGTTTCAGTTAAGATAACAAAGAAATAAGATAATTTATATACGACCTACTATAAAAACAACGGTGGATACCACTTTTCATCGTATGTTATTATACATGGTTTGTTTTGTTTGTTTAGATTTTTACGAGTTTATTTTCTTATTTTGCAAGGCTGCTGGAAGGGTTGAGAAGAAAAAATGATCTTACGAGTAACACGTCTTTAGTAGTAGATCGACCTGCACTCAGTAGAGATTTGGGTGGTAGTGCTGATACATGTAATCAAGGTTTTGATAATATGAAGAGCCTTAGAGCACTTTCTATTGTAACATTAGAAACAAACAGTATGAGTTTGGCTCATATGTCTACTAAAATCTTTCCTCTTCAAGTAAGACGACAGTGGTTTATATTTTGTAAATGATGTATACATTGCGTGTGAAATGGAGAAAAATGTCCACCGTATGTTAACGTAAAACCCCGCGCTCCGCAGCGGAGAGCGGGTTGAAAACCTAGTTATAACCTTTATTAAAATCCAGGAATTAGAGTGTGTGCTGCATTTAATGTTCTCCTTCTGACCGAGTCGACCCACCGACAACATAGCTGGAACCCGCCGGGCAGAAAACCCAACCCGACCCGGACATTTAATATATCCCGTTCTCATATAACCCATCCACGTGCCCCATGAGTCACACTTCCACTGTTGCCTAACTACCCTGACTCACATAAAAATCTACTCCTCAACACACAGATCCACCGATTATCACACAAATCTACTCCCCAACACACAGATCTATCGATACGGTGATCCGCGATTAACTGGGTTTTAAATAAAAGTTATAATTGCATCTTCTTGAAGGTTCTTTAACTAAGTAGAACCCTAATTTGGTTTTGAATTTTAAGGCTTTTCATTGATTATGGTGCTGCGAATTGTTGTTCTTGAAAGAATTAGTTGGCTGCCCTAATTTTTAAGGTTTCGTAGCTGTTGTCTGAATCCTATGGCCTGTAAGTTTTGTTAGCAAACTTTTTAATTTTTATGGGTTAATATTTATTTATCTCGAAAGTCAGTAATGTAACAAGCAGTCTGAAGCAAACCCTTATTCGAAAGTTTGATTAATGAGCACAATAAAGAAGTTTTACAATGATGATTGTGTTGAATTATAGATGTTGTTGCATTGTTAGGATAAATTAGGGTTGGTGTTTTGTGTTGGATATAGGCTAAAGTTACGTAAATTCTAAGTTTGCGGAATTTTGTACAGTTTCCTGGCCTTCCATTTTTATGACATTAAAAAGCCTATCGGCTAATGGCCGAAGTTAGGCCTGTGTCTTATGGGTGAAAGTAACCCGTATTTTGGCGTGGCGACGCTATCTAAAAAGTGTTTGCAGCCATGAAGGGATCGCATACCCTTTTGTGGGTGAAACGGGCCCGTATCTTGGCGGGGCAACGCGATCATACAAGCGTTTGCAGCCATGGCGGGCTCGGATACCCTTTTATCAAATATTCCTTCGATCGTGGTAGAATGTGATCCGATCGTGGTTTGTGAGCTTTTCTTGCAGTCTTGGCAGTGAAACCTGATTCCAGATGTGAGCCGTATACCATCGTTTGCGATTATGTTGGTTGGTGCCGCTGTGGCGACCCAGGGTTGGTGAGCTTGCTGCCATGGCTAGCTTATTCTCAGAATGGACTGAATTCCCCAAAAAATGGTTAAAGTGTACTTACAAGACGGCGGTTCCAAAATGTCTAATTTGAGACGCCGGTTAGTGTCTAATTTTAGCCACTTTAAAGTAAACAACATGGCGATGATGACAATTTTCGGCAATTGTGTTTCTTAGGAGCAGCATCGCGACACCCGTGTCTTGGTATGGTAGCCGCAAAGTTGGGTTGCGGTTGCAGCCACGGCGGTTGTTTGATGTTGTTCCCACATTGTGAGATCTGAGCCTAAAATGTGCTACCGACGAATTATAAAAGTGTACAATTCTTATTATACCTTTTAATTAAAAGGCAGGATTGCTCCTTAAATACAATTCTTAATTTTATTAAAAGGCAGGAACGCTGCAATTTAATGGTTGCCCGGTTCATGTTCGACCCGCTGGCATTTAATAATGTCGGCCCGACACAGGTGACCCAGATACCCGTATCTTGGCGGGGCAACGCGATAAAAAAAGCGTTTGCAGCCATGGCGGGCTAAAAAAATTGTGACTTCTACAACATAAATGTTTACCTTGACAACCGTTCTTGAGTATGAATCAACCGATTTTCGATCTTCTAGCAAACTGTCAGAAAAAAAGTGTGGATATGTGTGTTGGGGAGTAGATTTGTGTGTTAGCCAGGGTAATTAGGCAGTGGTGGAAGTGTAACTCATGGGGCACGTGGAAGGGAATGGGTTATATGAGAACGGGATATATTAAATGTCCCGTTTCGGGTTGGGTTTTCTGCCCGACAGGTTCTGGCGGGTTCCAGAGGCGGGTTGGTGTTTTGACCCAGGTTGTTTGCATTAAATGCATGGCATCGTGGTAGAATGTGATCCGATCGTGGTTTGTGAGCTTTTGTTGGGCTTGCAGCCATGGCAGTGAAACCGTGCTTCCAGATGTGAGCCATAGACCATCGTTTGTGATTATGTTGGTTAGTGCCGCTGTGGCGAGCCAGGGTTGGTAAGCTTGCTGCCATTGCTGGCTTATTCTCAAAATAGACTATATTCTCAAAAAAATTGGTGAAAGTGTACAACTTACAACACACCGGTTACTAGATGTCTAATTTCAGACGCCGGTTTGTAAGTGTCAATTTTTAGCCACTTTAAAGTAAACAAAATGGCGATGATGACAATTTTTGGCAATTGTGTTTCTTAGGAGCAGTGTCGCGACACCCGTGTCTTGGTATGGCAGCCGCGGAGCAGTTGCAACCACGCCGTGCAACCACGCGGATGGGTTTGTTTGATTTATTGTTCACATTGTTAGATCTGAGCCTAAAATGTGCTACCGACGAATTATAAAACCTTACAATTGTAACGAAGCGCAGGTTGCAATTGAAGACACATGGGATCAAAAACGATTGTGTCAGACTAAGATACATGTGCTTATGTGATTAACAGGAGACAATCCTCTTCAGAATCGTGTGGGACCGTTTATTGGCATGGCTACCTCTTTGGTAGGCATATCACAGGGGGGGCCATAGGGCGTTACCAAGGTTTTTCCCCTGACCTGCCAGTCGCTATTGGATTATATTTCGTCTTTCAACCTGTGTTAGCGGTTTTTGCGTTGTCACGGGTTGGTCTTGTTGTTGGATATTAGAAGAAAATCTTTATTATTCGATCCACTTGGCAGTACAACATTCTCTTTTTTATGTAGTCGAATGTTAGAACATATCATACCAAGAGTGGTTATCACTTCAATTGGCTTTGTCGTTTTGATTCGCATTAGAACATTATGCATTTGCAGATTATGTACTTACCACAATAAATTGATTACCAATGGCGTAGATGATGAATATGAGCATTCTATCGCTTGGATTGTCGGCATACCTATTTGGTATGCAGCGTGATAGATTTACAGTGGCGGCTCTTACCTGAGTTTCCAAACGATTTCCATGCCCCGATGAGTCCAATTTTGGAAGCCTTCGACCGCATGTTAAAAAAATATGAAAAAACAAGGTGATCCTTTATTGCAGTTTGTGGTAAATGGTGACTTCGGATTCTTGGTTGGAAACTAAGTTAGGGATGGGCTCATTTCAGGAGATAATATACTATTATCTGTGCCAGAGAAAAGTGGTTTTATTGTTTCGCAAAACTATCGGTTAGAAATTTTTAGTGTCGTTGTATAGTTTATAATGATACATAGCCTGAGCCAAAGTAGGATTATAACTGCATTGTAATGTGCATGCAATTAGCGTTTTGGGTATATTGTATCTGACTATGTTTACGGTTCCTATTATTCTTGGAGCTTGCTTACTATACAGTTAGCTTAAATGGTTTGTTGTGATTGGTCGACCTTATCACTATGCTCTTATCGGGGTCACCGGTGAGGTCAGAGTGCTTAAGGCTTTTAAGTAAGCATACTGTATGGAAGTGGATTAAAGTCTATAAGCTTAGAATGTACTTTTTTTTTATGTCTGTAGGCTGTAGGTACATCAGCAGAATTGCTCGATACCTTTCTAAGTCGAGAATTTTGGAAACTTGAAACTTGAAGGTAAGGTTTATGTACGTTTGTTTTTTGTTTGTGGTTTGTGGCCAAAAGTTCGGAACCTGGATTACCAAAACAATAAAACATCCGCAAGGTATAAATTTAAAAGGTTTACTGGAAATAATTAATCATTTCTCCATGGCAGCCTCTTAATAATGACATTTGTTAACCTGCTACCCAACCACAACGTGCTTATTTAGACATCGTTGATACTTCAGGTTATACCAACCCACTGAACCTTCCTCCAAGCTCTGAACCAATAAGCGTGTTGGTTCAAAAGAAAAAAAATGCGATTCTTCCGAACCCATTAATGAATAGCTAGAAACCCCTTTTTTTATTTATGATATTTTATGTGCTTCGGTGTTTTTCTATTTAGTTGTACAACATGATTTTAGGCCGACAATGAAAAATCCACCAAAAAGTCTTCGGGTAGATTTGGGATGTGATTAGATACTATTAAATCTTTGTTCGGAAGTAAAAAATTGTTTACGTTTGTAGTATTTTAAAATATAAGTCTAGGGATATAAAGTTTAAGGGTTATTTGTTTATTTTTTAAAGTTATAATAAAACTTGTAAATTTATAAATTTACGTTTAACTCCATATAATTTATTTAAAATTAAAAACCACTAAATTTTTATTAATTACCTCCTTTTTTATCATGTTTTTTTCTTCACAAATTTGACACATATATTTTTATGTGTTTTTTTTCTTCATCATATTTCTCCATCACAAATTTTTCAATTTTGACCAAATTGATTCAATTTTGACTTTTTATTGACCAACCAGATCGCACGATTTTGCCTACGTGGCAAAATCAAGCGTTCTGATTGGTCTAATTTTTTAATTCATAAGATTCAATTTGATAGAAAACTCCAAAATGATGTAATTCTTTTATTATATAAAAGATTTGGAGTTTATTCACTGTATCACTAATTAGAGACAATATGGTATGAATGGCGTTTCAGATTATATATACAATCCGCACCGCGACGAAGCGCGAGCATCAAAACCTAGTTTTATTAAAAGGCAGCAAGTTAAGCTGATGCGTGCATTTAATGCGCTTTTTCTCCAACCGGGTCGACCCGCCGTAATCCGGTTATTAAATGCGTTTTGCCCGACCCACTTTTTAGATCTCCTCCATACGTGTCCTTTTAAGAAAAAACTGAGGCATATGTCCCTCAAAACACACAGAATACCGACTGATTCATCAAACCCACTAATTAGTTTACCAACATTGACAATCAAAAAAAGTTTATGATGATGAGATGCAAGGTCGTTTGACAAAAAAAGAATAGTAAAGATGAATATCCTTCAATTACATCTTCGAACATGAAGGTGAATCCGGAAGTGGGTTTGTTCATGGTAGAGTTGTTGCCACCAAGTGTTTGTTGAAAGTCTTCACATGAGTTTGTGGTAAGCTTTCTATTTAAATTCTGACAGTTTGTCATATTTGTAATTGGATGATTGTTGAGGGTAGTTAAGATTAGCTTATGCTTATAAGATTTTGTGTTTTTTATAAGATCCAATCCAAGAGATTAGGCTTATTAGTAAACTAAGTGTTTGGACAGGGACATAACCATTATTATCTGATTTTGCAGATGGAGTGAGTCGACCGTGTACATTTGAATATTTTCATCAAGATGCGGCTCCTTCTAAGAGGAGTTATGGTGCTCGATTTGTTCCAGTACCTCTGATGTCATCAGTAGGACGAAAATGGTAGAAGTAAGTTTACAAAATGCATGAACTGTGTTAAGTTATTATTGGCGAAATGTAAGTTGTAGGTCAATTTATTTTGCTGGAATTCCGACAAGGTGTTGTCGGCTAATGATATCCTTTAATATGCAGGATTATAATCAACTTTCGTCTCGCTTTCAAAGTCGCAGCCACTAACGGTCATTTCCAATCACCTTCTAAACCAGCTTTCTATAACGGAAAGTGCACTTTTTGTCGTCCAAACCGGCCCTCAAAAAGCCCCTTCTAAACAGTCCCATTTACTCATACCTATTATAAAGTTTCAGCAACAAACGCTTTTACGATCGTATTAGCAGATTTTCGGTCATAGTTTACATTTATATTGCTTTTGAGGAGTCCTTATAGAACTAATTTGCGGTCATTGTTTGCAGACTCGTGCTCTGAGATTTGGGCAAGAAAATGCGATGAAAGCAATTCGAGCTGCACTTGCCTACGTGTTGCGGACTGCACCTCTTGCCCAGCTCAAGAGTGGTAATTATTCTACATTTGCGATATTTAAAAGCATAAAGTTTATTACAAATTGTTTTAATAAGATAAAAGTTAACTTCAAGAGGTATGTAATAAGCTAAAAGTTAACATAAGCTGAAGTTAATAAGCTATACATCACTACTTGAGCTTACGTACTTAAAAAAGCCACATGCCGAGTGGACACTAAAATTTAATTCCGCTATGCAACTTTTACGTTTTTCATTAGGTACCTTATTAACTCCAGCTTTAAAAAACACGAAATGCACACTTTTTGCTTTAGGTAGGTATTGTCGGGCTAAATGAGTTTTAGATTTTGACGGGCTAAATGAATTTATCATTTCTGTAGACTCACTAAAGTGGAAATTGGCACAGAATGAGCAAAGGTGCACCTGAGCGTATTGTGGAGATATGCAACCTGAGCCGTCCGTGTTCCTCACTTCTTGGTCAATACAAAGATCCAGCTATCGCAGATATCCCAATTGAGGAGCTAATCGAGAAGGCTGATGGTTTTGCTGGAGTCTTCCCTGGTAAGCGTGTCGGGTAAAAATGAGTATTTTTTTCACCCACCTTTAAAATATTTTAAATCTGAAACTTTTAGCGTGTATGCAATGCAGAACATAAATATGGATGACATGCTAAAAAAGAACCACAAATCTGGCATATTTCCCCATTTGAATTCTTCAATGCCTTCGGCTGCAATATCAATGTCACAGTGAGTAAATATTTCTCTACAACAAATAGATTAAAGGCCGCTCTATATTAAACAAAACCACTCATGGAGTATATAATGTAACCACTCCATTAGCTGCTATCACTCTATTAGCAAACTTGTGAATTTTATAGGTATTTCAAATTTTTTGAAAAAAATAAATATTTAGTGAAGTATGTTTGTAAAAATGAGTATTATATGAACAATTTTTTTAATCTCTCCTTGATCTTTAGAATGAGACATATAGCAATACTTGCCAAAGAAAAAATAATTTTTCTTTAATGTATGATTGAAACCAGGTTCAAGAATCTTTATAATAGCATACGACATAGATATTATTTTGATTTTGCATTGTTAGTAGTCAAAGAATAACTTCAAATGACTAGAAAAGATTCAACATAAGTTTCTTGATCATTTCATAATGAATGTTTCCGGAATTTATGTTTTCATTTATGATTTGTTTTTGGATAACCATGGTTTCCGACATTTTCGCCGACTAATCAAAGGGTTTGGACTCATCGCCACACAAACTCAAACCAATTCCTCCCTTTTGTTCGCTTCGATATGGGTCATAGTTTATTTACACTCTTATTAATACGTGTTTGCTAATAGAACTGCCGTTCTACTCATATTCCTTAAGATTAGTACAGCTTGGTGTTCGTTAATAGAAGCTTAATTACCATAAATCATACAAAATTTCTTAAGATGGGCTTATTTGGTAAAGTATTTCACAATTTGCTTCAACTTTAAGAAGCTTAATAGAGTGATAGCAGCCAATTTGATTTTAGGGGGGAGTATTGTTGTGTTACATGAGTTGCAAACAACTGCATTTGCCCATTTGAATTCTGTTTCTGCTCAAAACCTACTCAAACTAAAGGTTGTATTTTACTCAAATTATTTTGTTTCTTGAAAATGATTTGTATAAGAGTTTTGTTGTATGATTGAATGAAAATGATGGAAAATAAAAGCATGGTATTGTTTTGTTTTTGTTTTATAGAGTCCTTGTGTATTTTGTTTTTTTCTTGCTGCCTACTGTATGTTTTGCTCTTAGTGTTTTTTGTTTTGGGTCCCTATAATTAACCAGCTTGGTTATATAGAGGATGCCTGTGTTTGTTTCAGTTTGTTTTTGGTTTGGAATAAATTGCCCTTCAAAAAAAAAAAAAGAAAAAAAAAAGCATGTTAAAACATGAACAAAGAAACACGGCTCCACTGACTACTAAGAATCTCATGCCTAAAATTCTCCATGAACCTTCGGTTTTCTTTGATCTAATAAAGTATGTTTGCTCATATAAGTTCATGCTATGTGCATCCGTTGCATTAACAAGTATTCCAAACAACCTTTCTAACAACACGATCATTCTTGAAATGCCCCATGTAATTTCTTCCATGTTGGTGTTGCAGTACATCTTGAAGGTTGACGAGGGGACCTGCTGCACGTTGTATTGGTAGTTGTGTCAATGGATATTCCTCCTCTACATGGCCCGCTCTGGTATGTGTATTAGAACACAGAATTGATTGTTATATTTTCAGGTGTTTTTAACATTCTTCACTATATTTTATCTTCTTCAGGTTGCTACGTTAAATAACGAGCAGGACTGGCGTCATGGTATGCGAATCAAGCTTCTTAAGGGTAACACACTGTTTACACAAATTAATAGTGTAAAGACCCGCTCTTCCTTGCACCGAGGGCACTTTTTGTCCAAAATAATTAAAAAGTCTTATAATAATCAGTCTGTCAAATATAATTTGACATTTTGACTATTTGATTACAATGATTAAGGAGGTTTTATACAATCAAAATTATACCTTGGGATACTTACGACCCACTTAACCTTTTTTTAAGCTAAAATTAACCCGCTCTTTGAGTTAATAGACCAAAGTTGCCACTTTAGTCATTTAATTGACTGAAATTTGGAGTATAGCATTATTTGTTGATCTCATGCTTAGCTAATGCTTTAACAATCTTGAACCCACGTTTTATGAATGCCAGGGATGTCTATATGGTTCTGTATCGAATATATAACTTCGTGTCATCACTTTGCCTGTTTTAGGCACCAGGACTTGCTGTGGTGATTGTTGGACACAGAAAAGATTCTCAAAGCTAGGTTAATATGAAAAGAAAAGCATGTGCCGAGGTTGGAATTAAGTCTATTGACATAGACCTTCCAGAACAAGTGCCCGAAGCTGAATTGATCGCAAAGGTCCATGCGTTAAATGCAGATCCCGAAGTACATGGTCAGTAATTTAAGAGTATACATTAATATGCGAAGTTTGCTTATATTTCCGGCATAAAATCTGTGACACCTTAAGTAGGAGCGTATATTCATAAACAACAATACTAGATTTTAATATGTCCCGATATCATTTTGTTTCATTTAAGCCATCATGAATCAAAGGTGAGTCTATTGTGCTGCAGGCATATTGTTCAGCTTCCTTTGCCGAAACACATTAATGAAGAGAAAGTTCTAACAGAAATCAGTATCGACAAGGATGTAGATGGCTTTCATCCTCTCAACATTGGCAAACTGGCAATGAAGGCAGAGACCCGCTCTTCCTTGCACTCTCAGTCCACTAGAACCGTAGTTGGCACATGCTACTGAACTTCTTTAGGAGGTAAGAACCATAATCTGAATAGCGTTTAAAAGAAAGGTCAAAAATGAGTAGCTGTTTGTCTGTGATTCAAATGTGGTATGGGTCAAAATGGACAGTTTTTTGCTCGGGTTGATCTGAATCACTTTTAGGCTTAGTGAAGTTGTTATTTTATATGTGATGGCAAATGTGCTTACAAGCTTCTATTCACGTTGACCTGAAATACTTTTAGTGTATAAATTAAAGCCACTTTGACCCATTCTATATGCTTCTAATATATGCATTTGACCCATTAGCATGTAACATGTTACAAAAATATGGATGACATGCTAAAGGTAAACATGTTACATGGAGTCCTGGAGTACACATTTTGAAATATAAGTGATAACATAGAAATTCAATTAAGAATTCTTCACAATAACATGGCATTAACTAAAGATCATTTTATAGCCGTGCATTCTGAGTTATTGCTAAAAGTTTAAATGCAGGTTTTTAAAATATATTTTTCAAAATTACTTTGCTACCCAATAACTACTGTTACAATGTAACTATAAGTTTGTTTCCGTTTTTCGGCTATGTCCTGTTGAGCGATATTTTAGTATTTGGTCCTCACTTTTGTGTGATCCATGAGTATTGTAATAGATAATTTTAGTTGTGATTGAGGTCACTTTAATTGTGATTGTGGTTATTTCCAGCTGCCATTTTAATATCACGGCTCAAGATATCGCATTGTTTATAGTTGTAATTAACATGTCTTCTCTTCTAATGTTTCTGTTTCAAGGTTCGACTTTGGTCATCTGGCCGGAAATGAAGTGCGGCTTTCAGTAATAGCACAACAATGATATTGTTCTTTGATAGCATCGACTCACATGATGGCAAGTTTGTTGCAACATCTTTAAGAGAGTCTGCAGGTGTCATGTTAGCAGCTGCGCACACACAACTAACTCGGTCTTTCGAGAATGAAAAACTAGCTTCAGTGGCAAGAGTACATAGCTTAATAATTAGGTAGCACTTTGTGTAACTCTAAACATTGTAGTTAAATATGTAGGCAACATAGTAATTTGCAGCAGCATTTAGAAAGTGTTGTTGGCAAATGCTGAATGGGTTATGTCATCTCCTTTATGTTACAAATAACACTTTAGCTAATTGTTAATCATGTTGATACAGTCCCATATAGGTTTAATCACATGCCAATTTATAGTAGCAGGCCAAAATTGTTGCATTGTGTTATATTTATTAGAGTTAATTGCATAAATGGTCCCTGTGGTATGTCGGGTGTAACGAAAATAGTCCCTAAACTTTTTTTTTCCCAGATCCTGTCCTTGTGGTTTCGACCCATATCGGGTTTGGTCCCTTGACCAACTTTTCCGTTGGTTTGACCGTTAACTGAAGGTTCAGATGGCTGAAATGACGTAAATACCCTTGTAAGTGTTTGGAAATGGTCCCTGTGGTTTGTTGTGTTTTGAAAATGGTCCCTCTGACTGTTAATTATTTTTTTTATTCGTACCTTTTAAAAAATTAAAAAAATTATTTGTACCTTTTACTTTTTTTAAAAAAAATTAAAATTTTAAAATTTTCTTTTCTAACTTTTGAAAAAAAATTATTTTTTTTTGTAAGAAAACTTAAAAATGTATAAAAAAAATTAAATTTTTTAAAAACTTTTTTAGACGTTATTATTCATGAAAAGCTTTTGAAAAAAAATTAATTCGTGAAAAACTTTTATAAATAACTTTTATAAAAGTTTTAAAAATTTAAAAATATTTTTTAAACTTTTTTAAACGTTATTATTCGTGAAAAAATTTAAATTTTAAAAAAAAAACTTTTATAAAAATTTCGTACTTTTTAGAATCTTAATTTTTTTTTTGAATATTTTTTTTTGTTACGAAAAAAAATTAGTTTTTTTTAAAGTAAAAAAATAAAACTTTTTTGACTGAAATACTTTTTGTGTCTAAATTAACAGCCACTTTGACCATTCTATTGCTTCTAATATATGCTCATTTGACATTAGGCATGTTAACATGTTCTCAACCCTTATGGATGACATGCTAAAAGGTAAACATGTTTACATGGAGGTCTGGAGTAAAACATTTTGAACTATAAGTGATAACATAGGAAATTCAATTTAAGACTTCTTCCCAATAACATGGATTAAACTAAGAGATCATTTTGATTAGCCGTCGCATTCGAGTTATTGCTAAAAGTTTAAATGCAGGTTTTTAAAATATATTTTTTGAAATGACTTTGCTACCCAATGACTATTGTTACCATGTTACTTATAAAGTTGTTTTCCGCTTTGGGCTACTGTCCTGTAGAGCCGATATTTTAATATATGGTCACACTTTTGTGTGATCCAGCGTATTCGTCATAGATAATTTTAGTTGTGTTGAGGGCATTTAATGGTGTTTGTGTTTTTCAGCTGCATTTTAATATCCGGCTCAAGAGATATCGGATGTTTATAGTTGTAATTAACATGTCTTCTCTTTACATGTTTTCTGTTTCAAGGTTCGAATTCTCTTCTCTTTACCTCCTCCTTCGTGTTATAGGTTATCGACTATCTTGTGTTGTTGCGAGAGATAAGTCGATAACGGGCTTGACCAGAACAGAGAACATTAGAAGCGCATAAGGACATGTTAATTACAACTATAAAGTCAATCCGAGTATCGTTGGAGCCGTGATAGTAAAATGGGCAGTGGAAATACCACAAACACAATTAACGTGACCTCAATCAACAAACTAGAATTATTATTTCAATACTCATGGATCACAAAGAAAGTGAGCCAAATATCTAAAAATCGCTCAACAGGGACCTAGCTCGAAAAGCGGAACGAGCCTTTACTAGTTACATTGTAACAGTAGTTATTGGGTAGCAAAGTAATTTTGAAAAATATATTTTAAAAACCTGCATTTAAACTTTTAGCAATAACTCAGAATGCACGGCTATAAAATGATCTTTAGTTAATGCCATGTTATTGTGAAGAATTCTTAATTGAATTTCTATGTTATCACTTATATTTCAAAATGTGTACTCCAGGACTCCATGTAACATGTTTACCTTTAGCATGTCATCCATATTTTTGTAACATGTTACATGCTAATGGGTCAAATGCATATATTGGAAGCATATAGAATGGGTCAAAGTGGCTTTAATTTATACACTAAAAGTATTTCAGGTCAACGTGAATAGAAGCTTGTAAGCACATTTGCCATCACATATAAAATAACAACTTCACTAAGCCTAAAAGTGATTCAGATTCACACCCGAGGCAGTAAAGAAGAAACTGTCCAATTTCCCCATACCGCACATTTGACTCACGACAAACAGCTAGACATCTTTTTACCTCTCTTTTAAACGCTATTCAGATTATGGTTCTTACCTCCTAAAGACGTTCAGTAGCATGTGCCAACTACGGTTCTAGTGGACTGAGAGTGCAAGGAAGAGCGGGTCTCTGCCTTCATTGCCAGTTTGCCAATGTTGAGAGGATGAAAGCCATCTACATCCTTGTCGATACTGATTTCTGTTAGAACTTTCTCTTCATTAATGTGTTTCGGCAAAGGGAAGCTGACAAAATGCATGCAGAACATAGATCCTTTGCTTCATGATGCTTAAATGACAACCAAATGATATCGGGACCGGTGCCAAACTACGGTTCTAGTGGATGAGGTTGCAAGGAAGAGCGGGTCTCTGGCCTTCATTGCAGTTTCGCAGATGTTGAGAGATGAATGCATCTACCTCGTGTCGATACTGATTTCTGTTCGAATTTTCTCTCATTAATGTGTTGCGGCACAGGAAGCTGAACAATATGCTGCAGCACAATTAGATACTTTGATGTCATGATGGTCTAAATGAACAACTCAAAAGCCTATCGGGACATATTAAAATCTAGTATTGTTGTTTATGAATATACGCTCCTACTTAAGGTGTCACAGATTTTATGCCGGAAATATAAGCAAACTTCGCATATTAATGTATACTCTTAAATTACTGACCATGTACTTCGGGATCTGCATTAAACGCCTGGGGACCCTTTGCGATCAGAATTCCAGTCTTGGGGCACTTGTTCTGGGAGGTCTATGTATAGATAATTCCATAAACCTACGGACCTGCTTTTGTTTTTCATATTAACCTAGCTTTGAGTAATCTTTTTGTGTTCCAACCACATCCCATACAGCAGTCTGGTTGCCTAAACCTAGGGCAGGTGCTGACACGCAGTTAATATACGATACAGCACCATATAGACATTCCTGGCATTATAATGACGTGGGACTCGAACGATGGTTAAAGCATTAGCTAAGTCTATGGAGTCAACAATAAGCTATCTCCATAATTTTACAGTCAATTACTGACTAAAGTGGCATCTATTGGTCTTATTACTCAGAGAGCGGTTACTTTTAAGCTTAAAAAAGGGTTAAGTTGGGTCGTAGTATCCAAGGTATCATTTTAATTGTACCAAAACGCTCCTTAATCACTTGTATATCAATAGTCAAAATGTCAGAAATTATCTATGACAGAATGATTATTAATAAAGGATTTTTAATTATTTTGGACAAAAAGTGCCCTCTCGGTGCAAGGAAGCGGCGGGTCTTTACACTAATAATTTGTGTAACAGTGTGTGACTCCCTTAAGAAGCTTGATGCGCATACCATGACGCGCGCCTGGTCCTGTTCGTTCTTTAACGGACGCAAACTGAAGAAGATAAATATAGTGGAAGAATGTTAATAACACCTGAAAAAATAAAACATCAATTCTGTGTTTATACAATACAGAGCGGGCATGTAGAGGAGGTATCCTTGAACACTTACAGAGGAATACAAGTGCAGCAGGTCCCTCGTCACGTTCAAGATGTCGGCAAACACCAACATGAAGAAATTTCCTGGGCATTTCAAGGAAAGCTTTCCTTGCTGTTAGAAAGGTTGTTGGACTACTTGTCTATGCAAGGATGCACATCGCTACTGAACTTATTGAGCACACTCATACTTTATTAGATCAAGAAAACCGTAGGTTCATGGAGGAATTTTTAGGCATTGCGATTTCTTTCGTCAGTACTGGAGCCGTGTTTCTGTTGTTCATGTTGTATACCTGTTTTTTTTAAGTGCACTTTCTTCCAAACCAAAAACAAACTGAAACAAACACAGGCATCCTCTATATAACCAAGCTGGTTAATTATAGGGACCCAAAACAAAAAACACTAAGAGCAAAATATCCAGTAGGCAGCAAGTAAAAAAACAACAATACACAAGGACTATTAAAACAAAAACAAAACAATTACCTTGCTTTTATTTTCCTCATTTTCATTCAATCATCAAAAACATCATTAACAATATTTTCACGAAACAAAAAAATTTGAGAACAATCACACACCTTTAGTTTGGAGTTAGGTTATTGAGCAGAAACAGAATTTCCAAAGGGCAAAAGCAGTTGTTCTGCAAACTCATGTAACACAACAATTACTCCCCCTAAATCAACTTGCTGCTCTATCACTCTATTACGCTTCTTAAAGTTGATCGAATATTGAGAAGATTTCCTTTACCAATACGCCCTCTGAAGCCACTTATGTATGATTTATGGTAATTAAGCTTCTATTAACGAACACCAAGCTGTACTAATCTTAAGGAATATGAGTAGAACGGCAGTTCTATTAGCAAACACGTATTAATAAGAGTGTATAAAAGCTTATGACCATATCGTAAGGAACAAAGGGGGGAATTGGTTTGAGTGTGTGTGGCGATGGAGTCCAACCCTTTGATTGGTTATGTCGTATGCTATTATAAAAGCATTCTATGAACCTGGTTTCACTCCATACATTAAACGAAAGAATGTCTTTTTCTTGGACAGTATGCTATATGTTCTATTTAAAGATCAAGGAGAGATTAAAAAAATTGTTCATATAATACTCATTTTTACAAACATACTTCATTAAATATTTATTTTTTTCAAAAAATTTGAAATACCTATAAAATTCACAAGTTTGCTAATAGAGTGATAGCAGCTAATGGAGTGGTTACATTATATACTCCATGAGTGGTTTTGTTTAATATAGAGCAGCCTTTAATCTATTTGTTGTAGAGAAATATTTACTCACTGTGACATTGATATTGCAGCCGAAGGCATTGAAGAATTCAAATGGGGAAATATGCCAGATTTGTGGTTCTTTTTTAGCATGTCATCCATATTTATGTTCTGCATTGCATACCCCCCCCCCCCACGTCTAAAAAGTCTTCGATTTTAAATATTTTAAAGGTGGGTTGAAAAACAAATTACTACTTTTTACCCGACAGCTTCGGCTGTCCCTACTCAGGCAGACTCAGCAAAAACCATCAAGCCTTCTCGTTTAGCTCATCAAATGGGATGGTCTGCGATAGTGGACCAAATCTTGTATTGACCAAGAAGTGGGAACCACGGGGCGGTCAGGTTGCAGTATCTCACCAATATGCTCAGGTGCACGCTTTGCTCATTTACTGTGCTCCAATTTCCACTTTAGTGGAGTCTACAGAAATGCTAAATTATTTAGACCGTCAAAATCTCAACCTCCTTTAGCCCGCTCATACCTACCCTAAAGCAAAAAGTGTGCATTTCGTGTTTTTTAAAGCTGGAGTTAATAAGGTACCTAATGAGAAACGTAAAAGTTGCATAGCGGAATTAAATTTTAGTGTCCACTCGGCATGTGGCTTTTTTAAGTACGTAAGCTCAAGTAGTGATGTATAGCTTATTAACTTCAGCTTATGTTAACTTTTAGCTTATTACATACCTCTTGAAGTTAACTTTTATCTTATTAAAACAATTTGTAATAAACTTTATGCTTTTAAATAGGCTATGTGATAATCCGCCCTCTTGAGCTGGGCAAGAGGTGCAGTCCGCAACACGTAGGCAAGTGCAACTCGAATTGCTTTCATCGCATTTTCTTGCCCAAATCTCAGAGCATGAGTCTGCAAACAATGACCGCAAATTAGTTCTATAAGGGCTCCTCAAAAGCAATATAAATGTAAACTATGACCGAAAATCTGCTAATACGATCGTAAAAGCGTTTGTTGCTGAAACTTTATAATAGGTATGAGTAAATGGGACTGTTTAGAAGGGGCTTTTTGAGGGCCGGTTTGGACGACAAAAAGTGCACTTTCCGTTATACAAAGCTGGTTTAGAAGGTGATTGGAAATGACCGTTAGTGGCTGCGACTTTGAAAGCGAGACGAAAGTTGATTATCATTGATATTACAGATATATCATTAGCGCCAACTTGTCGGAATTCCAGCAAATAAATTGACTACAATTTACATTTCGCCCATCAATACCATAACACGCTTAGTGCAGTTTTGTTAAAACTTACTTCTACCATTTTCGTCCTACTGATGACATCAGAGGTACTGGAACAAATCGAGCACCATAACTCCTCTTAGAAGGAGCCGCATCTTGATGAAAATATTCAAATGTACACGGTCGACTCACTCCATCTGCAAAATCAGATAATAATGGTTATGTCCCTGTCTAAACACTTAGGTTTCGTTTGTTTTTTCCGAGGTTTTACCTCTTCATCTGCAAACCATGTCTGCAGAAGAAGATGTGCATCTAAGCTCTTCATCTGCAAAGAAGAAGACCATTTGTTTTTTATTTCTCTTGAAGTACTTCTTTCATTCTTTTCTTTTTCTCTAGATTGTTTCGTGATTTGAGCATTTAAAATTTTACGTCAGTTTTTTTACGTTTGCGTTAGTTTTTTTACGTTTGCGTCGGTTTTTTACGTTTTCGTCTAATTTTTTTACGTTTTCATCTGCTTTTTTACGTTTTTGTCAGTTTTTTATGTTTGCGTCAGTTTTTTACATTTTGGTCAGTTTTTTTACGTTGTCGTCTGTTTTTTTTACGTTTTCGTCAGTTATTTTACGTTTTCGTCAGTTTTTTTACGTTTTCGTCGATTTTTTACGTTTTCGTTAGTTTTTATACGTTTTGTCAGTTTTTTACGTTTTCGTCATTTTTTTACGTTTTCGTCATTTATTTTACGTTTTCGTCCTTATTTTACGTTTTAGTCTGTTTTTTACGTTGTCGTACTTTTACGGGTGAAAACTTGAAAAACAGAGGAAAAAGTAAAAAACCATACGAAAACGTAAAATAACTGACAAAGACGTAAAAATATAGACGAAAACATAAAAAAGCAGACGAGAACGTAAAAAAACAGACGAAAACGTAAAAATACTGACAAAAACGTAAAAAAACTGACAAAAAGGTAAAATAACTGATGAAAACGTAAAAAAATATTATATATCGTAGAAAAACGGAGAAAAACATAGAAATCGGATTAAAATGGATGAAAACGTAAAAAACGTACAAAAAATAATAAAGACAGTTAAAAACATATAAACCCAGAAAAAGTATGAATTATTTAATTATTGTAGAAAGAAGTGAGAAGAAGAGGAAAGAAGAAGTAAGAAGAGGTAAGAAGTGATAAATTATGT
>BQNB010112727.1:0-22091 GCA_026074375.1 Tanacetum coccineum | reverse complement strand
CAAAGCTGAACACCAAAAGCTGTCAGGATTACTTCAGCAACCGGAAATTCCTGTTTGGAAATAGGGAGAGAATTACAATGGATTTCATTACAAAGCTTCTAAGAACACCATCTGGATATGATTCAATTTGGGTCATTGTTGACCGATTAACTAAATCTGCTCACTTTATTCCGATGAATGAGAAGTATAAAATGGAGAAGCTTACTCGATTGTATTTGAAGGAGATTGTTTGTAGGCACGGGGTGCCCGTGTCGATTATTTCGGACCGAGACCCTCGTTTCGCATCAAGGTTTTGGAGATCTCTTCAAAAGTCATTGGGGACAAATTTAGATATGAGCACTGCTTACCATCCTGAAACTGATGGTCAGAGTGAAAGAACGATACAAACATTAGAAGACATGTTGCGTGCTTGCGTGATTGACTTTGGTAGTGGCTGGGACAAGCACTTACCTTTGGCTGAATTCTCATACAATAATAGTTATCACGCTAGCATTAAAGCCGCACCTTTCGAAGCTCTATACGGAAGGAAATGTAGATCGCCTGTATGTTGGAGTGAGGTTGGAGATGCCCAACTCACGGGACCAGAAATGATTCATAAAACGACAGAGATGATTGTGCAAATCAAGAACCGATTATTGGCTGCTCGTAGTAGACAGAAAAGTTATGCGGATGTGAGACGTAAACCTTTGGAGTTCGAAGTGGGTGACAAAGTTATGCTAAAAGTATCACCGTGGAAAGGTGTTGTTCAATTTGGAAAACGTGGGAAATTAAATCCCCGTTATATTGGACCATTCAAGAGTAGGTCCGGTGGCATATAAACTGGAATTACCCCGAGAGCTTCAAGGAATACACAATAGATTCCATGTGTCAAACTTAAAGAAATGTTTATCAGATGAAGATCTTATTATTCCTCTTGACGAAGTAAGGATCGACGAGAAGTTATATTTGTATGGAATCTACGGAGATAGTTGCATTGCATCGAAGAAGATCCCCTATCGAAATCATGGATAGGGAAGTAAAGCAACTTAAGCAAAGTCGGATCCCTATAGTCAAAGTTCGATGGAATTCGAGTCGTGGACCAGAATATACTTGGGAAAGGGAGGATCAAATGTGGAAGAAATACCCTCATCTCTTTGATTTTAATAAGAAGCGGACGACAAGATGAATTGATCTTCAGGGACGAAGATCCCTTTTTAGGGGGAAATGCTGTGACAATCCGTCAATTTCAGGTCGTTATTTTATTCTTGAGTATTAATTATATTTTTCATTTTTATGTTGAGATATGAACTCACGACTAACCGAGAGAGTTAGGGCTTACATTTGTAATTTACGTGACGTTTACAAAGAACCGGCGAATTCTACGTTAAGCATTGACGCTTATATTTCAAAACGCCATAGAAATAATTTTATTACATTCGTTTTTATTTTTCGTGTTATGCGCATTTTTCGTATTTTACGTAAAATCTTTACGAGCAATGTTTACGAAAAACGACTACAAATCGTACCTTTTTAAATATCGGACTTTGATAATACCCGCATTTACAAAATGTGGGACACGTTTTTATAACTCATCCCACTTAAATCTAACCCCATTGGGGCGGATCCACCAAGGGACTAGGTGTCCCCTTGGTGTTGATTCTTGCTCCATGCTTGTACACTTGGCCACCTTGTCTATAGCTTTTTTCAAAATTTTAAATTTTTATAAAAGGCCACTTTTGACCAACATAACACACA
Source organism: Tanacetum coccineum (assembly GCA_026074375.1). Classification (NCBI taxonomy): domain Eukaryota; kingdom Viridiplantae; phylum Streptophyta; class Magnoliopsida; order Asterales; family Asteraceae; genus Tanacetum; species Tanacetum coccineum. The sequence continues at coordinate 20,357 of BQNB010112727.1, read as the reverse complement.
CAAGTCATATTTTGAACCAAAATTCTGCATTGCTCTCTCCCTCATCACTATTTGGACGCCACCTACACCAACATAAACACCATTTCTATAATTTTTGAAGATCAAGTAAATAACCTACTAGTGAATATGACTACCTAGTATGGTTTCTATATTTTGGAAGTGATCAAGAAGGGTTTTTAGTAAGGTTTATTATACTTTTGGGGTTGGAGTTTTACAAGTAATTATCAAGTTTTGGGTGTCAAAAAGGGTGATCTAAATAAATTTGGGGTAAAGAACAAGAGTGATGTAGAAGGGTTCCATTGTTTTGGTCATTTATTCATCATTATCCTTATTTTGTTGGGTATAATCTTTACTTGTTCTTATTGTATTTATGTTTTTGATTTCATTTTATGTATGTACATGTATTGTAAATGATGATCAAGTAATAAAATGGTTCATGCATGCATAGATCTAGATTAAAAATGGCTTAATCAACTATTAAACTAGCTTGAATACTAAAAATTATGGGTGGATGTTAATCAGTTAGTTCTAGAATTTTGAGTAACTTTGAGAGTTGATTTGACTACTCTATGGTTGTAGAAAAATGTCTTGTGCTCATATAGCAAGTTGGGTCACAATTGGAATGTAAAAATGAGAAGTTATGACAAAATTTACTAAAAATATGTTGAAATTTGACTTTGTGGGACATATGAGGTAAAAAGTTGATTATTACGAACTGATTGAGTTAAAAAAAGTTAAAACTATGGCAGTTAGATAAAATCATGTAGGTTTAGAATCAATTGGATGGTCAACCAATTCATTACAGTTTGAAAATGGCGCCAAAAACGGAAAAAGTGAATTTTCAGCCTAAAATGCTAAGTTGATCTTTGTGTAGTAATTTGATCATAAGTGTATGTATACTTACAATAAGTATAAAAGTAACCTTGGATCTGTAATATATACTTAATTACAAAACTAAGGATATAAAGTTTTCAATTATATCATTTACGGTTATTAAAATACGACTATTTTTGTAAACCTAAACGTATATAAAATTTTACGTCTACAAGAACAATATAACTAATAAAACGTTTTTACAACTAAAACCCGAGGTGGTAGGACCCAATTCTTGGGAGTTTTGAAAAGTTAACTTACTGATAATAAACATGTCTCGACCTCGAGAACCCGAAAATTTATAATAAGACTCATTTACTAGCTTGAATGGGCCATAAGGCCTAATTTGGGCCACTAGGCCCAATGTATTAAAATAGACATATCGGACAGTGGCTTAAGCCCAACCCCATGAGCGTAATTATGGGGATTAAGACCTGGTCTTGGGGTTAATAATATTAACCTTAACACTTAATGGACTTACTTATGGGCTATTAGGCTTTTTGGGAATATATTGGACCATAAGAGTAAAAAATTGGCAAATAGAAAACTAGTTAAAAACCTAAAAAAACCTAAGTGTTAAATAATTAAATCATTGGGTCATGATCATCATATAAAATACAGGTATATATATACATACTTATTTAATTTATGAGTTTTCATTAATTTTTATCGACTAGAAACCTAAGACCTGTTACAATTTGTATAGGTCTTGGTTGATTGACGCGCCTACTTCCGAAGTTTTTATTCATCGATATTCTCATCCGACATCACTAAGTGAGTTCATAGCCTCACATTTTTACAATTTAATTGTTTTATAAACCCGCGAGGGAGATAACATGCTTGTTTTTAAAATAGAAACAAGAGAGATGGTATGCATAGTTGCCTCGATTATTTTATAGTTAGCTTCAACTCGTCTAGATAAAGACCTGCGGAAATCATGAATTGTTAACTACCGGGAAATGGTAGACGCTTATACATGAAATAGTACTATTTGGAGGCTGCCACCTCCAATCCGTGACGACTGGCTATCGTCAAGTGTCGGGAATATGATACAACGGATGCATTGTATAGAGAATAATATGCACTCATAGCGAGGGTGTATAGTAGGCATACCTTGTTGGGAACCCCACCATAATTAGATGGTAACGTTCAATTTCATGAGACTTATAAATAATCCCCCGATATAACTTTGTTTGGCCACATCGTTATATCCTGATGAATATTGAGAAATGATACTTGTGTTTGGAAATTTTATTGTTTATATATATATAAACTCTATGGATTCACTCAACATTATTGTTGATGTTTTAGCATGTTTTATCTCAGGTCCTTAAAGGTAATTCGGCGATGGAGATTTTGGTTGTCGCTTATGGAAATCTAAATGTTTTGAAGGCCCATTAAATAAAAGTCATTCGAAGATGATTTGCAAAAATGTTGTATGAATTATGAAGCAATTTGGGACCTATGAAATAAACTTTTATTTCGAATGAATGTATTTAAAAACGTCTCTTTTTGAGTCGTTTTCTATGATTGAGTTGTTATATTATGACGTAGTGTAACATCCGAGAATTTTCGGATTTTTAAGATAACTATTTTACCCCTTTGACTTTTAGGTCTGGCTTGACTTACAAGAACAACCATCTAAATCACGTTTTTACGGCTCGGACCCTAAAGCAATTCGATGTGAAACGACATTCCTGACAACTTTTCAGTTTTGCCCGAGACCTGGAAACGAGCCGAAAAGGGCTAAAACAGCACCGCAAACATTATTCGAACAATTATAACTAACGCGGGGCACACAAAAAACAATTACAATTGTTTTTAATTTATCAGTATTTTATTTAATAAAAATATTAAATAAATTAGTATCATTTTAATTTAAAAGCTTTGTGGATAAGCGAATACTCGAGTTGAAATCCAATTTTATTTCGGACAAGACGAAAAACAGTTAAAAAAAAAATAATTAAACGGTTCACAAAATGAATAACAGATATTTTATTAAATGTTATAAAATATTTATGAAACATTATCAAGTAAATACTCATTTTTATCAGAAAAATGATTCGAAAAACAATGGCGCAAGTTTCAAGAGTTGAATCATCCGTTAAGTCCTTCAAACGAGTCCCGAACACTTGTTATCAAAAAGTATGAAAAAGATTACAATATTTGGTCCCTCGAGTATCTAAACTTGTCACTTGGGATTTAATGTTTTACTATATATATAATTATATACATTTCACTCATTTTCAATCTCAATATACACCACAACTAATATACTTCTCTCTCCTCCCCTCCCCCCATGACCTCCGGCTGTGGCTGGCCGCCCCCCCCCGCCGCCCCCGCGGCGCTCGGCCCCCCCCCCCCCCCCCCCCCGCCGACGTCGCGCACCGCCGGAAAACTGTTCTGGGGGACTTTTTCCTTCGAGTTCAAGAATGCTCCTCGTGACATGATTTATGACCGATCCCTTTTAAGGTTCACGATCTCACGCTCCACCCCCCCCATACCGAAAAGAAAGAAGCCCTCCACACAACTTAGGCAGAAACCGGGTCAATACATATGCTGTCAGAATCACAATGTTGATTGCTGACATTGAAGACGACATCATGGACCCAGTGATGCAATGCACAACCCTCCCCAGCCATTCGAGTTTCTCTCAAAAGAAACTTGTCTCATTTGTCACGGAGATACACACGACTTCTATTGACTTTCTCACTCCGAGTTAGTTAATATTGAATAGGTGGCAGTCTGCTCCAGCCTCCGATTACTAAAAACCAAAATGCACTAATCGAGTCTAGAGCCAAGAGATCATCAAATAAATCTCATTAGGACACATTCCATGACAAACACTTGTTGAACATCATTAAGTTCACAAGCTGTTAACAAGAGTCCTACGCATTATCCTTGTGATTCTGCCAGAACATTCAGAGTGATACTCTTTAGTATTCACAATGACGAATGGAAATCCTTCCAGTGTCATCATCAAACAGCACTGCGGTAGGTGACTTGCGAGATTCTATATGAATCAAGCTTGTGTCAACTGGATATCGATAAAGGTCCAGTAAATGAATTGACGACATAATCAGAAAGATAGTAACTATCTGATTCACTCTTACCGTGTTGTCTGCTTTGAGACGTTCCGGTAATGAGAACTAGCAAGCATGGCAAATCTAATACATCTGTGTTAGAAGACCCTACGCTTTGAGCTGGAAACCCTGTCAAGGAGATTCTTTGAATCTACCTGATCACAGGTACAGTATTTATACTGTAAAACGGTCCTACGGAACCGGAGGTTAATCTAACCAAATCCGGACGAATGACAAAGCCATATTCGTCCACCCGCTTTATTGCTAACTGTTTTATTTCAGGATACATAAAGATGGAGATGGTGATGCCTCATTCCAGCTGAAGTCGGATTCATTACCACATGCTCATGCTCAAACTACAAAGACATTCTATAAGCATCAAGATTCAAGAATCATGAAAGCTCAAGAATTAAAGACAAAGACTTCCGCACAAACTCTGATATACAAGATCTTCCTTCAAAGATATCAAGTCTATCAAGGGAGATTGTTAGCAAGCTTTCAAGATGATGCAAAGTATGAGCATGTTGGTCAAGACACAAGATCGCAAGGTGGCAAAGACGATCAAGACGGAAGGATAAAGATTTAAAGATCTAGGACGGAAAAGACGAAGTCTAAAGACTGACAAAGGCTCAAGATCAAAGATCACAAATCATGAAGGAACAAGCCTACAACGTAGACAGAGACAAAGATCACAAGAGCTTAACGACAAAAGCAATCTCATTGATCTCACGAAGGAGTGTCACAATGAACTCACTTCGGGGGAGATTGTTAGCCTCAAAATATTGAGTCGAACAATGGAAGTTCGTTCATAATTATATTAGGTCTCGGTCACTAAATTAATATACGTTGTAATAGGCTAGACGGGCTCTTATTTGTAATCTAATTGGTTATGTGTATCGGGCGAAAGCCCAAGTAATCCCGAGCTCGGCCCGTAGAATTACTAAAGGCATGCAAGCCTTTTAGTCCTAGTATATATACACCACACCAAGTAAGGTGAGGTGGTTGGTTGATTCATTTCTTGTAAGACATTTTATATAAGCAACCCACTTTTTCTCTCTTTCTCTCTCAAGCAAATCGCAACCACCACAAACACCACTAATCTTCTTCTTATTTATTTTGTGCTATCAAAACATTGAAGCGAAGTGATTTTATTGGTTCTGACAGTTGCAACTTTGTGACCGAGCGGTTTCGGTTTTTCCGTTTGTGCTGTGCTTAATAGGTGCAGTTCTGCAAACCGTTCTACATCATCAAGGTGAGTTTATAGCCCCCCTGTTTTTACTGGTTTACATATATTTTTGGTGTGAGAACATGCTTGTTTACAAATGCATTTACATGGTTGATTACAAATTGGTTTACATATTTATTTATATATCTCGCAATGAGATACAATACTTGGTTTAATTTTTGGGCTTGAAAGTACAAAGGTCTTGCGAGGCGGTTGTTGGGATCGAATCTTCCTGGCAGCGGGCGAGAAGACCTCAGTTGGAGACGGGGCGGCTTTCTCTATTTCACAAAGATGTCATTTTCAAGATAGGATTTTTGGTTGTAAATCAATGTGAGTAGCCCGTCCCACTTTCAGCGGTCCTTTTTCTGCCTTCCACTTTCGAGAGCTAGACCAGACTTCCTTATCTGGCTTCCAGTCTACTAAGGACAGTTGGCTCAAACACTGGCTTTAAGTTCGGACTGACTTCTTGAACACTCGCTATAACTTGGTTATACACTCATATGCATATCTCACGGTGAGATACAACATTGGTTTTTACTTATGGATGCAACAATTATACTTTTACTCGAATGATTATGGATTAGCTTAGGTTGCATGAACTGTAAATCACTTGGAGGGTGAGCGCGAATGTTATGAAATAGATCTATTCGGGATTGACAATCCCCGTTCGGGTGATTAGCTATCACTGGGCAAACGAACGTTATAACATGTCGGAATACGATTGGTTGAGTCTTCAGGGCCAACAATTACATACACATGAATATTTTCAGAAATGCCCGGGTGTTCTTGGAGGGGACACCTATGCTACATATTATTTTCATTAATGCCCAGGTGTTCTTGGAGGGAACACCTACGATGGGTACACTCTTACTGTGCCTTGAATAAAGTGGCATACATACAAGTCTACGTCGCAGTTTCATGAACTTAGAGTAATTGTAATCATTGTTTTATACACACATGAATATTTACTGTGCCTTAAATAGAGTGGCAATACATACTTGAAACATTTCGTGATATTTTCAATTATCATGCATACTTTGAACGATTGCGGTTCACGTTCATACGTACATTTTTGTGACTATTTGGGGATTGAAATGGTCATGCATACTTTACAACTAATTGATTTCTAAAAATCATACATACATTTTGGAAGGACATTTAAGGATTTAAATGGTCATACACACTTTACAGAACTTTGGATCAACATTTGTGTATACAAAAACCTATGAACTCACCAACTTTAATGTTGACACTTTTAAGCATGTTTTTCTCAGGTGAATTAAATGCTTGGCCTACTTGATGTGCACTGGAGTCTTAAATTGACAAGATTTCATTTATAGATTTCTATTTGTATTCAAATGATTAAATCTCGTTGGGTTGTTTTCAAGCTTTTCATTGTGATGCAATTATGGGACAAATGTTATATCAATTTTAAGGAAATCAACGAGATTACTTTTCAAACAACACATTTAGAGGTCGTTCTCTTGTATCTAGCGTTGTGTATTATGAAGTAATGCCCCTGGACATACCTCCGCTGCGACACGTTTTTAGGGGTGTTACAGCATTAATCCTTCCAGCAGTTGTAACTGAGCACAAGCAGCATTAACTACTTAGAAATTTACTCTAGCAGTACTAACATATACTAGCAGTACTAATTTTAGTACTAGCAGTAGTAACTACTTAATATATTTTCAGTCTTCATCTTTGAGCAGTCTTAACTTCTACTAGCAGTAGTACCTTTATACTAACAGTACTAATTATACTAAGAGTAGTAACTAGCAGTAGTAACTTTATACTACCAGTACTAACTACTTAGCATAATTTTCATTAGTATTACCAGCAACACTAAGTTATGCTTGACAACACTAATATATACCTGAGTAGTAGTAACTCTAAGAATCATCTTGAAGTCTTTTAAACCCAACAATTCACTTTCATATAAAAGCAAAACAATCTTGATGATTCCTATAACCCATCTCGTAAAAATCACCCAAACTTTAGGTGGAAACAACACCAAGCAAATTCTTAAAATAAATTTTCATATCCACCTAATCGTTTCTAACCAAACATTTAATTCGCGAACAATACCTTCAATTATCATTATTAAGTTTTTAATAATCAATCAAACATCGAAGGATTAAGATTCTTGTTTATCCACGTTTTAAGCCGATTTCAAGCGACAACAAAGCGAAATGACAAGTAAAATTGATGCTTTCATGGAGGACATCAATGACCAAATGACGATTAGACTTCCTAGTGACACCGTCAAGAACTCAAAACTCAATGTCATTTTCATATCATCAGTTTCTTCTGCTTTGTTGTCCTTAAAAGGAAAGTGCAACCCAAAGGCCTTCTAATTTTTATCATACATTCGACCAAATCAAAACGTGTTTCATACCAAATCTAAGCACCCCAAAAGACCAAATGCACACTCCAAGCTCACAAGTAACGTGTCAGTCATTCATATTAGTGAAAGACCTCAAATAAAAGAACCTAAACAAATACTAATGATAAGTTTAGAGACTTGCATCTTAATTTACCAGTTTTATAAAATTTAGCTCATGCTTCTATATATAACGTCATTTTAGGCAAATATGTTGAGAGTCTTGAGTTAAGTAAAAATGGTTCTATGTTTGTCCAAAATAAGTTGCCCAAAAAGTTAGATGACACTAGATTGTTTATCTTACCTTATAGGCTAGAGAATTCCAACCCATTTGATATCTTAGTCGATTTAAGGTCTTACATAACTTAATCCTTTTGTCTCTTTATAGGAAGTTGACATGGTCATAGGATTACCAGATGGTAGTACGACTTATCATATTGCAGTAATTAAGGATGTAGTGGTTCACATAGGAAGATTAACTTTAGCGAATTTTCATATCCTAAACATGGCAAAAGAGCCTAAGTGCCCGTTACTTGTTGAAAGAGGAATTTTATCAACCGCAAATGTCATAACAGATTGTAAGAAATCTAAGATAGCGGTTGGAGAAGGTTTCACCATATCCATTTACAACGTGAAAGGACACTGGTAAGAGGATGATAAGGAGGAGCCTCGTTGGTTAACTAAGGGTAGAGCACCATCCCGATATGGGCCCCGACTTAGCAATGGTTTCATAAGTCCCCAACGCCCTGTCTACCTAGAAAAATAATTTATGGACAATACTCCGCTCCCTGAGAATGTGACTTAGCTAGATATTCTGAGCTGAATCCATTTAAGGATGCAATTATGTTTAGGAAGATGATTAAATTTGTAGGATCCATGCCAATTAACCTTAGAGGAAACAAAAGGGATTCCGAGGAGAATTATAATGATTGAAATTGTGAAAAGCCAGCAATGGTTCAAAAAGGTCTAGCAGCGCATCTTATTGCGCGTTTGCCTTACACCACTATGTAAATTCTATTTTAATGTTAATAATAAAAAAGGGTTTACCGAAATAGGAAGTTATCCGAAAAATGATCCGAATGACATCCTCGACTTGGATTAAATTCACCCAATAAGCACATAAACAATTAAACATAAATAGGAGTAATCAGATTATTATTCGAAGATAGTTAGCCAGTATATTAAAATAAATCAAGAGCTTTTATCAAATTTAGTAATTTACACTTGGTAAGAAAAATCTATGGGTTTCGTGTGAACATCTCACTGGTTGGTTGTGGGTTCAAGCCTCGCTGGAAGCATTTTTGAGATATATATTGGAAGATAGGCGGTATAGGGTGTGAAAACAATTGTCGTTCAAAAAGAAAATAAAACACTTTTTTAATGACGAAATGTAGCTTATGTAAACTTACTGCATATATAATATGTAACGTAAATTGACAGTATCTTGGTTTTCTCATTCAGTTTTTTACTTCAACCTATCTTTAGCATTTAATTATTACATCCATCTCGATGTTTCTTGACAGGTGAGAAATAACATTTGTTTTTAAACATAACCATAAACCATTGGTCTTATAAAGTGTCAACACATTGAACACTATATTTTTTTCCATGGAGCCACTAAAACTTGTTAAGTCTATATATCAGCATACTAGAACCAAGAGCTATCGAAATGGTGGATCCATCGAATGCAGTTGACATTTCATATTTACGAATGGAAGAGTTAAAATACATGCATGCGTCAAATGCTAATGTGTTCAACTTTGTTTCGGTGAATCTTTCCAGTGAAAGCAAGTACAATATATGGAAAGCGCAGATGCTTTGTCTCGTGGAGAGTCAGAAAATGCACTGTATTGTTGATTCCAAATATCAAGGTCTGGGTGCTACCACTGAGGAGATAAAGAAACAATATGACAGTCTTCTAAAAGGTTGGATTTTCGGTTCACTAAGCGAAGATGTACTTGGTACTCGATCGCGAACCAAAGTTCGATCGCGGAACGCTAGATCACGGAATAAATCAAGCACAAGTTGCTACCTTTAACGTACTCGTTGAAGAACGAAGAAACAAGAAGAACGAAACACCACAAAGTATAACCGAACGATTATATTGTATTACCACAAAACCTCGATCGGTTACAGGAAAGAATAGAAGATGCGTATGTTTTGAGCATCACCCCTCACCTCCTTTTATAGGGTGAGGGGGTGGATGCCCTAGTCTACACCGACTAGGAATGGGCTTTGGTTCCAGCCCACTCAAACAAACATATAAAGAAAAAGACACTTAGCTACCTTCTACTTATCGTATATATTAACTAGACTCGACACTAATACTAACAATTTCCACCTTAGTGACTAGACTAGTTCAACCCGACACCAAGTATCTTCATGTAATACTTGAACTTCGGACCTAGAACCACCTTTGTAAACGCGTCAGCTGCATTATCCTTCGTGCCTATCTTCGCCACTTCAATCTCTTTAGATTCCACGATCTCCCTGATGAAGTGATGCCTCACATTGACATGCTTCGTCCTCTCATGAAACATTGCATTTCTAGAAAGATGAATTACACTTTGATTATCACAATTTACAACCACTAACCTTAGGTTTACTCCCAACTCGATTAGTAGTCCTTTAAGCCAAATGCTTTCCTTAACAGCTTCCGTAAGTGCCATATACTCCGCCTCTGTAGTAGATAATGCAACAACATGTTGCAGAGTTGCTTTCCAACTCACAACACAGCCATGTACCATAAACACGTACCCGGTTATCGACCTACCCTTGTCAGGGTCTTTGGTATAATCTGTATCCACGAAAACGTCAACATCCACGTGCTTCCCTTGATCTCTACCATATACTAGACCTACATCAGCAGTGCCCTTAAAGTACTTCAAAATCTACTTCATTGCCTCCTAGTGGTTTTTACCTGGATTCGCCAAATACCCGCTCACAATGCTAATAGCATACGTAATATCTGGTCTAGTACACACCATCAAGTACATTAAACTACCTACAGCATTCGCATATGGGACATTACTTATTCTTTCCATATCTCAGTCATTCGACGGACAATCCTTCAAAGATACCTTGAAGTGTGCTCCCAATGGCACATAGACCGACTTGCCATTATCCATTCTGAAGTTATTTAGAATTTTCTGCACATATCCCGATTGAGACACCTTCAGGGTTCTGCTATCCCTATCCCTGACAATCTCCATACCAAGTATCTTCCTAGCTGGACCAGTTCTTTCATATCAAACTCTTTTCGCAGCAGTCCCTTGGTATATTCGATTTCAAACTTGCTTTTACAAGCAATCAACATATCATCTACATATAGCAATAGATATATGTACATACCTGGTGCAAACTCTTTGAAGTAAACACAACTATCATAGCTGTTGCGGCTGAACCCATTGTTGATCATATACACATCAAACCATTTGTACCACTGCCTTGGGGACTGCTTAAGACATAAAGAGATTTCTTCAACAAACATACCTTGTTGCCTGTTCCTTCTTCAAAACCAGGTGGCTGCCTTATATAAATTGTTTCTTTAATATTACCATGCAAAAACGCCGTCTTCACATCAAGTTGTTCCAACTTATCTAATCTTCACGAAGCAGTCAATGATAGATCACCCTAATAGATGTATTCAAAACCACAGTGAAAATACCTCATTATAGTCAATCCCTGCTCGTTGTGTAAACCCTCGAGCTACCACCCTTGCTTTGTATCTTGGTTTCTGAATGCCTTCAATCCCTTCTTTAATCTTATACAACCACTTGCAGCTTATTAGCTTCTGACCAGGTGGTTGATCGACCAGCTCCCAAGTATGATTCTTTTTTAAAGAACTCATCTCCTCCTTCATAGTGCGAACCTACTCTTCCTTTTCAGATGAATTAATCACCTCCTGTAATGTGATTGGTTCATGTGTATCTTCTTCTTAGCAATAGCGAAATCATAAGCCGCCATTATCACCTACTTTAGAACCCTGATGGTCTAGACAATGATACATTACCTTCATCCATATACCTTGCAGGTATAGTAGTTGTTCTTTTTGCTCTATCACGCACCAGAACATAGTTGTCCAGATTCTGTTGTTGAGGCCCTTCATCTTGCTCCTCATCTTCATTCCCTGGATTTTCTCTAGTATGAGGATCCACCAGTTGTATATCGACCCTATCGCCGTTGAAGTTCCACCATAAACTCAATGACTCAGACTTTCCATCCCAGAATCTGCAGCACCAGCACCCTTGAGAGTATCCTTATACATAAGGATCTCATTAAACACCACATCCCTGCATATGATTATCATTGGTTTGACATCATCTAACCTCCATCATTTGTATCCCTTCACACCCTCGGGATACCCCAGGAATATGCATTTTATAGCTCTAGGCTTGAGCTTCCCCTGATTCAAATATAAATAAGCAACGCAACCAAATATCCTCAACATCTCGTAATTCGCCAAATGTCCTGGCCATAAATCCATAGGTGTCTTCTTCTCCAATGTTGTAGATAGAGACCTATTGATCAGATATGTTGCCGTTACCGTTGCTTCTGCACAGAACGAATATGGCAAACCAGACTGAATCAGTAAACACCTAACCTTGTTTAAGAGCGTCCTATTCATTCGTTCAGCTACACCATTCTGTTGAGGAGTTCCTGCAACTGTCAAATGTTTTGCTATCCCGCTCTCTGATATGTGTTTAATTACATATACATTTGACCTCTAAAACCGGACTTAAATGACTAAAAACGTACCAAAAATACATTGTATTTGTATGTTTTACTTATATTGTGCAGGAAACGGATATCCAAGAAAAGGACAAAAATAGAAGCCAAAACGACAAAACCGAGCACGAGAACGGAAAGAGCGTGAAAGAAAAGTCAAAGTCAAATCAAGTTAAACTCAACCCCGAGAAGTGGATTTGGAAAGAGCATCGAAAAGTGATCCTGAAAACCTAAACTGCCAAAAGTGGGCTCACCCGTACCCACTTACTAGGCCCGGGACAGCCCACTTATGCCTTATACACCCTAAATCCCAAATAAAGGCCCAAATCCATTTAAATGGTAAACCGGCCCAACACCTAGCCCAAACCACACCTTTATACTCCTGTTATCCCACTTCCCTTATAAATTTAACCCCGTTAGTCCTTTTAAGGACTAACGGTGCAAACATTTATAAACTTCAAGGGCCATATATGAAAGAAACAAGGATTAAACTTGCAACACACTTATACACCTTAAGGGACCATTTTTTCCATTTACCCAAACTTGTGCCCTGCACCAATCAAACAAACAGGCAACTTATTTTCCCGTTCCCTCCCCCATTATTACTGTTCACCCTCCATCCCCAAATTTACTCTTACCCCAGGATAAACCACCTTAAACTCCCTTCTAGAAGCATATATGATGCAATGGATGACGTTTTTGGCACGTGACACGTTGGCGATCCAAGGCTATCATTGGGGAATGATTGCGTGGACACAATCAAAGGTTGTGGTGGACTTAAAGAAGCACTAGATGATTTAAAGGGCCAAGATTGAAGCTTATTTTCCTCTCACACAAGAAACACAGGCTTAGAAGCACATGACCAAGAACCTTCCTTCGATGAGTATAAATAGGCTCCTTTGTAAGCCATGGAGGCACTTAGTCTTTTACCTAGTTTTTTTTATGTAGTTAACCTAGTTTTAAGTTATTTTTATCTTTTAATTTACAAGTATTGTAATCTGTTTTTAAGTTTAATGGAATCTTGAAGCTTTTAAGTAAAATTATGTTTCATGTTTTTCTTATTATTAAAATCTCTTCATAAGCTCTTATAAGCTCTTAATCATACATATAAGCAATCTGTTTTAAAAGAAATACTAAGTACTTAAGGAAAATTTTACAAAAATCAAAAAATATTCACCCTCAAAATAACCTCAGCTTCTTTGGATGATAAGCTAGCAAGGGAAGAGCTTATAGACCTCACTAGCTTGTCTTTTTGACAAGCTAGAGCTTGTAGACCCTTTATTTACCCTGTTTTGAGCAAGGGCCTTTGTAAGTTTCCATTTTCTTAACTTTTGCTTATCTACTGTTCATTTGCTTATTTAATGCTTATTTCTGCTTTTTCATGCTTATTTATGTTCTTTATGCTTATTTGAATTAGTTTATTGCTTATTTGTCTTGTGGTTATGTTGTTTCCTTAAATCTGTCCTTTACTGCCCTTTATATGCTTATCTGCTTATTGCTTAATTTGGTGCTTATTCCTGTGTTGTATTGTGCTTATTATTGCTTTATATTTGTTGCTTATTATCTGTCTTTTAGTTTCTTGGTTTAAATCATTGTGAATCAGCTAAAAATTTGGTTTATAAAAACTAAAGGGGTGTTTGGCACAAGGTGCCAAAGTGGGTAATATTGGGTAAAAGACCATTTGGGTCACTTGGCTTTCTTTTATTAGCATATTTAAGTTGTTATGAATCTGTTTTCAAAGGTTGTTAGGTCTTAAAGTGTGTTTTCAAGGTTTTCTAATTTGATCTTTAAAACTGAGTTTTCAAAACAGTCCACAAGTGCTTATTTGGTTAAGAGTTTTAAAGCTTGTTTTTTAGTCTTGTTTTAGTGTCATTATTAGTGTCAAAATACATTAGTGTAAGTATCTTTTGGTTTACTTTAGTCTTAGTTAAATATGTCAAACTTTGATAAGTGATTTTCAAGTTTAAAATTGCCCCGTTTTCAAATTCAATTCTCAGATAGTTTAATTTGTTTTTAGAACATGAAATTTTGAGCATAAGCTCATTGGAAGCTTAATTCAATTTGTTTTAACTTGGTTTCCAATTTTAAGCTTTTTTTCTTGCTTATTTATAGGCTTGCAATAAGCCTTTTGTTTTCTTTTTAAAACCAAATCAGCATATGCTGATACAGACAGCACTTTTATCAAGCTTTTCTTGGCTTACCCCTTGTTTCAAACCTTTTTTTTTGTTGTTATTAGAAGCCTATAAGCCAGTCTTTAAGCTAGTACAAGCCCTATTCCCATAAGGTTCCATTTTGTTGCTTATTTTTTAAGCCCAAAAGTTTCATTTTGGGCTGTGTTGTATGCAGTTTTGACAATTTGCTTATTCTGGTTTTTCTGCTTATTTTTCTTGGCTCATTTTCCTTCATCTTGCTTATTAGGTTTAGTACACTAACTGCCTTAGCTTATTTTATTGTATCATTAGCTTATTTGTCCCTAGATTGCTAAACAGTTTAGCATAGTAGCCCTTAGTTGAAATAGCCCATTCTGTCAGCTTTTCTTTGCTTATTTTTGCTTTTGGTTAGTTAGGCTTGCTTAATTTAGGTTTTTAGCTGCTTATTAGGTTTAGGGTTTTAGATTTTAGCTTATTTACTTGCTTATTGTGCTTAAAAAAATAGGACAGTTTAGGACTTAATGACTTAGTGTAAAAAGTGTTAACTGTCAGCTTATTTTCTTATTTCTGTGCTTATTTCTTAGAATTACAAAAAGTTGCTTTTTATAATTTGCTTATCTTTGTTAGTTTTATAAGTTTAAAGAAAAAGAAAAAAATACATTTTGCAAAAAGGGAGACCCAAGGTTCGAACCCTGGACCTCCCCTTTCACACACAAACGTCCCAAACACAACACACACTAACCAGCGGCTCCAGTAGGGCTATCTGGTTAGAGTGTGCTTAATCAAATATAAAAGGCCTTTTTGGCCCATTAAGCTTATAAGCCCGTTTTGATTTTTAACAGCTTATTTTGATAAGCTATTTTGCCTAGCTTATTTTTCTTAGGATTGTCATAGTTTAAGCAATTTTTCAGAATTTTTTCAGATTTTTTATAAAACATTTAGTATTTTTTATATTTAATTTTCATTTAAATCGTTTTTAATTCATAAAAAATTATAAAAAAGTCAAAAAAATATAATTCTTTTTTAGAAAATTTTCTTTTAACATTTAGAACCTAGGAAATGTAGATTTGCTTTCGTAGGGTTAAAATCGCAAAATTTTGTTTTTTTAAAGGACTGGATTGAATCCCCGTTCATGTTTTTAGAGTTTTTAAGCCCTAATCACCTTCGTTTTTTGTCTAGTTTTCTTTGTTCTAGCTTTTTAGTTAATTTAGACTTATAAAAACCAAAAAGATCATTTTAGGACTTAATTTGGATAATTTAGGGTTTTTAGGGCCCGTTTAGGATTCTTGTTTTGCGTTTTTAGTTAAAATTTGTCTTGCCTTAAGTGTTTTTAAGTTTTTGCCTTAGTTTTCCCATAGTTTTAGATAACCAATATCAATATTGTTCCATTCAAGCATCAATTCTCAAAACGACTCTCGGCTTTCAATTGCATTCCTCGTTGGGGATAAACGACCCGGGAATCATACTCCCGGATTACTATAATTGTGATTTTGGATAGTTATCTCTAAATTATATATTTATAAGTATATTTATATATTTATATTTATATATATATATATATATATATATATATATATATATATATATTTGAAAGGGTATAATTAATCTTTAATCAATATTTATTGTGTTATTATGTCTTACAGGTACAAATGTTTGAAAACAAAGAAAAAACAGTAATTTTCGGATAAGTTTTGACGACGTTTTCACGTTTATCAAGATTTAAACAAACTCGTGAAAATTCCCCGAGTAGACCATTAGAAAGAGCACGAAATTACGAGTCTATCGGTACCTTACTTGCCCCTTGGAACTTTCTTATTTGGACCGGATCACGCTTTATTTGAACCTTTTATTAATAAAACCTGGTCCAAAGCAAATAACCCTTTTATATTTAATATTGCATTTAAATAATGCAGCATAGTGGTAAGTGGGTTCACCTTTGACCGAGAGGTCTCGGGTTCGAGCCCTTCTTGCCCTATTTTAGAGAGCATTTACCACATGCCACGTGGCACTCTCTGAGTGGTCCACGTGGCGACCCGACCCGATCCAGACCCGACCTGATCCGACCCTACCCGATCCAGACCCCGACGGTTGACCACCATTGACCAGTGGTCTGACGATGGTTGACCGGTTATCCGGCTACCATTGACCGTCGTTGACCACCGTTGACCGCCACCATTGACCGCTGACGTGGATGCCACGTGGCGTGCCACGTCACTAGTGACGCTGAGAGTTAATTATTACAGGTGTACGAGGTTGACTGGCGGTTGACCAATAGGAAGCCGCCACGTGGCGGCTGGTACGAGGTTCAAGAAGTGTCAGTACGAGGAAGGGTATTAATGACCAATCATTATCAATGATTGGCCATAAATGCACAGGCGTTGGATCCAAGAAACATTATGTGGCTATGAGTAAATGGAATGAGCTGGAAGCAGCGCGAAAAGATGAAAATACCCTTGGGCTTATGGCTATAAAATGCAATCCACACATCAGATGCAGACTCATTCATCTTTCATTTGTTTCTTTTCTTTTCACATAGTAGAGTAGTAGTAGTTTTAGGAGTAGGAGTAGGATTAATATAGTTTAGCTTATTTAGTTTTCTTATTGTAAAAGCTTTAAGCTTATTGGATCTACTTATTGTATTGGCTTATGTTTATGAATGAAGATGCTTTGTATTAAGGTTGGTTTTTATTAATGCTTATTTACGTTTTGCTCATTTTTTTATGCTTATTCTTCTACTACTTCTCTTTTGCTTATCTCCAAAAAAGCTCTCTCTTATAGCTTCTTTTTGGATCCGATCTCTTAAGCTTATATTCTAATAAGTTATTTCCATAGCTTATTTAGACTAGCTTATTTTATAGTATTTTTGATTTAAAGCTTTTCGAGTAAGCTTATTTTAGCTTATTTTCGATTGCTTATTTTTCTAGCTTATTGTTATAGATCCAATCCTTAAATATACCCGTCTCTCGTTCACTTCTCGGAGTTGAACACCTTAGTTTCGGGTGGATTTGGATCTATTATTTTTAGCTTATTTTCTAAGTTTGTCTTTTTATCATTTTAGCTTAAAGTTTGTTGCTTTTTATTCTAGCTTATTTTTATTAGATCTAAATCCTTAATTATACCCGATTCCCGTTCACTTTTCGAAGTAGAACACCTTGGTTTTGGGTGGATTTAGATCTAAAGTTTTCATTTTTTAGCTTATTGTCTTTAGATTAATTAGTAGCTTATTATTATCTTGTTTATCTTAACTTTGATTGTATTAATGTTGATGAAATCAATCCAACACTTAGGCGAGGAGCTTATGGGTCTTATAAGCTTATTTTACTAAAGTTTCAAGCTTTTTAAGGTTTTACTTAGCTAATTAGTGAATAAAACTCATAACTTTACTAGCTAATTAGTTATATAAAAACTAATAAAGTTTAGTTTATAAGATCGGGTGGTTTAAATTCGTCTCCATTTTCTAAATCGGGTGCTACTTTCTTTTCTTATTCTCTTTTTAGTAGTTATAGTTTATTAGATAGTTTAAAAATATTTTTGCTTATTAATTTGATGTTTGCTAGTTTAGTTGCTATGCTTAGTGAGAAGATTTTTATTTATGCTTGTTAAGTGATTGTGATTAGTGAAATAAGTGTGGATTTAAAAAAGGATTTTTGATTAATAGTTTTCGGATTATTTAGATTTCTTATTTGATTATTTCGAAGGGCAAAATCTGGAGAAATAATCAAACATCAAATCTAGTAATTAATACCTTTATAAGATTTTTTTAAAAATAAACCAACGTTATGAGAAAATAATCTTTTTACGGGTAGTAATTCGTCATTAAAAACTTTAATTCACACTTAAGGATCTTTTCATGTCACTTAGCAAGCATATTCATCTTTTATATCTTTTTGGTCATTTAGCTTAATCGATTATGTTTTTTATGCTAGTTTAGTTATGATGATTAGTGAGTAGTTTTATTATGCTTGTTAAGTGAGTAGTGTTTGGTGAAATAAGTGTGGAAATAAAAAGTGATTATTGATTAGTGATTTTTGGGTTACTTAGATTAGTGTTTGGTTATTTGAACGGGCAAAAGCCGTAAGAATAATTAGGCATTAATTTAGTAATTAATATCTTGATAAAAATTGTTTTCAATAAAAACCAACGTTGTGAGAAGATAATTATTTAGACGGGTGTTGATTCATCGATAAGAAACTTACTTACACATTTAAGGATCCAAACACCTCACTTGACAAGCATATCCGTTTTATAAATATCTTAGATCTATTTGCTTTGCTTATTATTATTTAGTAATAATTTAGTTTATTATTTTAATTAGTATAAATACCAAAACCAAACAAAAGATAATCAAGCATCAAACGACAAACATTAACGTAAATCTCAAATTCAATTCTTGCCGTGGATACGACACCCGGAAGATTAATTATTACTTTTCCTAAAGTAATTTTTACATCCGACGGGGAAATACTATATTACTTCGACACACTTTTGACGTTTATCAAAATGGCGCCGTTGCCGGGGAGAGTTGTACGATTTTTACGTGGTGTTTTGAGTTAGTGCCTTGGAGATCCTTTCTTCGGAAAGTTTATTTTCGTACTTATTAAAAATATAAAAATCCAAAAATATTTTACATTTCTACTTTCTTTTTATTTTTATTTTTATTTTTATTATATATACATATAAAAAGGTTCAAAAATATTCTCCTTTATCCTCTTATTTCATTTAATTCTTATCTTCTTTACCCTCTTATCTGTTTAATTCTTTGACATGTCTTCGTATAACCATTTTGGTTGCTCGTGGTGTGGAGGTCCGTTTAATGGTGGAAACTGTCCTGGCTGTAGCAGTATAGGATCCGAAAATGAGTTTGTCTATGACCCAAATCCTTATTCTTATAATGAAACACCCAACTTCTTTAACCAACCTCCACAGCACCAATACGAGGCATACTCGTGTGAGTTTTGTGGAGGCAACCCTCACCCGGGCTTTGATTGTCAAACAGGGAACACACTCGTCTATGATCAGGGTCCTTGTTACAATAAAGATTTTGGTTTTGACCAACCTCCATATTATTCTCTGAGTCAACCACAACAGTTCGACTGTTGTGAGATCTGTGGAGGTCCGCATTATAGCTCTGATTGTCAAACTAGGAACCCGCTTGTCTATGAGCCTAATCCTTGTAACAATTATGACTTTCCTTATTTTTACCAACCTTCACAGTTCCCACCCCCTCAGCCACTCCCCCTAAGCGAGTTAAATCGGACTGAATTAATTACACAATAATCGAATCTCAAAAACAATTCGATAAAATTCAAGAGCAGTTCAACATAAATCAAGAGAAATTTAACATGAATGTTCAAAATGAATTAAACCGTCTTCAGGAGATGTTGCACCTTAGAAATTCATACCAAGATCCTCCCGTTGACTTATATAATCCCGAGGGGAGTGACGAGGGAGGTATAGAGATCGATTCACTCACTAAGGAACCTTTCGATACCCTCTTAATGGGGGATGAGGTTATTAGCACTACTCCCGCAAGGGAAAATGACGAATTGATAAAGTCTAGTGATGATGATCTTGTCCCAATCCCAAGGGAGTCTGAGGTGACATCATATAGTAATTCTGAGTGTGTTATGCCTACACCTTTGCCCATCACTGATGTTAGGGAAGAAGATTTTGATATCAATTCACCTTTAGGAGAACAAGTAGTCTACTTTTTGATGGAGAACGTGGATGTAGCTGACTTACCTAGACATTTGGTTAAGCAACTTTTTAGTCATTTAGTCAAAAACCCGAGTTTGACCAAAAGAATGTCTGATGAGCCTTTAGGTGATGATTCAAAACCTAGATCTTATGATGTGACTTTCTCTAACTCTTTCTTTGACTTTAATGACAATTATACCTTATGTTATGATAATCCA
>BQNB010112726.1:0-19593 GCA_026074375.1 Tanacetum coccineum | reverse complement strand
ACAACATCAAGCATTTATACAAACAAATAAGCATATTATGAGTCAGGTTATGATCCTGAGACTAGTGGGTTATGAGTCCACCACGCTTCCGTATGTTTGTATGAATAATATGATAATGTCACAGATATGATATGATTTAAGTCAAAACTAAAATCACATATGCATTATAATTATATCTAGAACTTTATTGTTTAATAAGCAATCATGCATAAACATTACATAGATAACATTTTAGGCAGCGACATTAGAAAAGCGACAAGTTATCTAATAGAATGATATGAAATGATTCTTATAAAACTATGGTGCTTCGTATGTAAAAAGTAATGTATTATTTTAAGACCAGCTAGAAATAAAATGGGTCACTTATAAGGTGATAAGCTCATAGCTCCCATTGAATTTAGACAACATTACACGTGCGTCTATATCAGTAGTAAAATGCATTGCTCTTACTACATAAGACAACATTAAATGTGTGTCTATACCAATGAAGTGCAAGTAGCAATTTATTTACTTTTATACTCTTTGAATATCAGCACATTATCTCTAATGTGAGCCTCACATACGAGTAAACATGTACTTAGATATTCAAGGAAGTGGGTTAAGTTCTAATATATATATGACGAACTAGCCATCAATGCTATTCTTTAACTTGAAAGTTTTGCATGCAATTCCTCCTTCTTCATTACCTCAATGGTGTGTAGAATCTTAGGAAAAATATCGAGTTAAGGAAAACTACTAGAAAACATGCTATTAATTTCATTTCTCTTTCGCGATTTATTAAGATTTCCATTTCTAATTATTAAAACTCATATAATGTCTTGACGCTTCATGATGTATTATTTTGGTAGCTATAGAAAACATGTTCTCAAGTTATCCAAATAAGATGTGCAACCGTACTTAACCGTTTGACTTTTACAAGACAATACGATTTCTTGAGTAAGTGTGCTTTCAGTTTTATTAGAATCGGAAAATTCGAGTGTTCCTATTACAGCTTTCTCATAAAAGTAGAAAGGATAGGAATAAGTCTCTTTCTTACAAGGAAATGAGACTTAGTTTGGCTTCCTCTAACAAAGGAAAGAAGCAAACTTTTGTTTACGATTTGTGTTGCATAATGTCATTAATAGAAATTACAAAGTTCAATTTTTGTATTTTTGATAATTAATCCTTTTAAAATTAACTACTCAAGTTTATATAAAACAATTAATTTTACGAAAGGCTAAGATCTTCATTGAGGTTGCATCATCACATCAGTTGATCTGCTAGCATTGATAGATTCAATAGGTAGGTGACGTTCACCAATTGCATAACCTGTGCAATTCTTAGACCATATAGGACTCATGACATTTGTAATCGGAGAAACAATATCGGGCTGGCATGTTTAGTCCCATCCTTGCCTCGAGCCAAGGTCTCACCTGCTTAACTCGATTAAGTCATCTAATGCGAGAACATGCGAGAATATATCTAGGTCTCACGCATAGAGAATAATCACCTTGGGTTACAATTTACCTACGTCTCACGCAGAGCAAAAAGTAATTGCAAGTGATCTCAACCAATTAGACGACATGACTTAAATTTATGATGGGTATAAGTTTTGATAAATATATGATCAAAACTGTATACCAGGAAGCATGCATTCATCCTTCGTAGCACAAGTTAAAAAACAATTTTTAACTTAAGTGTAATACTTGTTTTTATGTGTGTCAAGTTGTTTATTTTCATGACTAATATATATAACCTAGGTGGAGTAAATATTAGTTTGAACAATACACAAATTAAATAACAATCATATCATTTATTTAGTGTTATTTATATAAAAACAAGTGTTTAGTTTCAAATCATATTTAAACTTTAAACTAAATCAAATATTTAGTTTCTAAAATTGGTTTGTGTTTTATTTTTAGTTTTTATTAAAACATTTGCAAGTTATATACATTCCAAGCATATATAAAAGCAAACAAAACAAACATAACCAAAAGTATGCAAAGCCTCAACCGATGAAAAAACCTATGCTTGGTCTCGTGAGCCATCACGAGAACCAAGAAATCAACTAAGGGTTAATCACACAACCACAAGGAGGGCTCCTACTTGCTCCAAGAACCATCTTGAGCAAGTGAAACCCTTAATGAATATGATGTCCAAAACTGCCATAAAAATTCAGCTGACTTGACAGGCCTGAAACTCCTAGAAGGATTCTTCCCCAATCTAAGCTCCAGTTGAAGAAGTTGTAGCCCCATGAGTTTTGCACCTTGATGTGTGTTTTTACAAGCTTTAAATTTGTAATAACTAGAAATACCGATTTTTACTAAAAACACAACATTCAGGCAAGTATACCCTATTCGAGTGTAATATAGTATTAGGTAAGTCCAGGTCGTTCTACGAGATTTGTAGCAATTCACAGATTGTTTATCAAGTAACAAAGCTAATTGATTGTCACGGATCAAATAGCTAAACGTGTGTATAAAGAAAGCATGAAACAAGGCATGGTCCACATAACATAATAGATATAGATAGACCAAGACTTTATATAAACAAAGCATTCAAGTCATATATGATGGGTAATCATAATAACAAGCATATCTACCAATGATAACATAGAATCCTTTCGGCCTATATACTACATCATCACGAGTGCATGAAGAATGATTTATATAAAATATGCATATATATGAATTCCTCCGAACCTGATCGGTCAACATAAGGAAGGGTCTTAAACATCATTCTACTTGGGTTGTTTATCAATTTACCACACAATTTTCACAAGTATGGTATTGATTCGCGACTCAAAATCAACCATTACAACTAATTCTTTCGACATATAATAGTTGAAACAATCAATCAAACGATAAGAAATGATCTAAGTAAAGATAACATTGAATTCATAAACATATATATTTACAAGTCATGGCAAAATCATCCAAATATTATTCATGTTTCACATATCACCAAAACAAACGAAGAATACTACATCATAACCAACCAATAACCTATTGCTCCCATAAACAACCAATATCCGAACCTACTGGGATAACCCACGGGGCTGTCACAAACCCGCTGGAAATCAAGAACACGTCGCCAAATGGTGTGTTTGGTAACAGGTTTAATATAGTAAAGAAATTAGAGATTTGGTGTGAATCATCTAATCCTCATGGTATGATGTGTTTAGGTTTTGGAAATATGATGTTTAGGGGTCTGGAAAGGGTGGTGTTTCTATGGTGGATCGCGGTGGAGAGAGTGGTGGTGATATGGTGGTAAGTGGTGGATTAAAGGGGTGTTTGGATCATTGGATCCAAAGATCCTCACCACTCATTCCTTCTCTCCAAAGGCTCCAATGAAGTTGTGTGTGTAAGATATTTATTTTGTGTGAGATTGTATGGAATGGGAGAGACAAATGAGGCTTTTTATAGGCTGTTCAGGGGCCAAAACCTGCCGCACAACATAAATTGTGCGCCGCACTTCGGATGTTAATGCTGTCTTCATTTAATGACTTTAATTTTTTCCACCGCCTCAAACGTGCGCCGCTCTTTTGGTAAAACCGCCACACTTTAGGCAATTTCAGCACTTGGCCTTTTTCAAGGTTGTAGATAATTGAATTCTCTTCGCGTGGCTGCCAGAATCGCGTTAAACGGAGTTCGTATGACCGAGTTATGACCAAAACAGTGAACAGGTGTCGGGAAGCATTCAACTTGAGTTATTTATTTGTTTAAGCTTCAAATCTTCGTATATTCTTCCGTTTTCTTCCACGACACGTTCCAAGAACATACAATGACAAATATATTCTATTCTATACCAAAAGTTCTTATATTTAACCAATAAATATACATAAAAGCATATATAATGCATATATAAATATGTATAATTTGAGCGTTATCAAATCCTCCCACACTTAAACTTTGTTTGCCCTCAAGCAAATCTAAGAAAAAAAATTCAGAAAAAAAATCTCTACATGACAAAACAAGAAAATTTTTATAAATATTTTTAAATTTTGATATTTTTTATTATTATTATATTTTTTTAAAAATTATTGGGTGTGAAATTATCGAAAATATTTTTGGTTTTTTAATAAATAAGCGCAAAAGGCACAAACACCCCCCACACTTAGGGGTTTGCTTGTCCTCAAGCAAAATATAGAAAAATAATAAGCTTTACAAAATAAACACTGAATTATAAAAAATGTTTTTTTTTTAATTTTTAATATGTGAAAACAGAGATGTTTCACAATTCTCAACGATCTTCAAGCTGTAATATCATGACTAAGCACCTCACGAATAAGGAAAAATATAATCCACTCAAACACTCGTATGTGATGTAATAGAGGGTAAAAGGAAAATCACACTCAATTGCTCAGACATGATTCATTAAGTTACCATAGGCTTTTACAAGAAACAAAACTGCACCGACAAGGCGTAAGCACCAGGTATAAATATCAAAAGAGGACTTTTATTCGGGTTATAACGTTAGGCTAAGGGTTTATAAGGGTGTGGATAAGGCATGGGAAATATATACTGGAGTTGGTTTTATAATATACATGTCGACAAGTCCAAGAACCCATGTTGCTAGTTACGACAATCCACAAACCCACGAGGTTATCAAACCTCTCATCAATATATCCGGCACATATCATAGCTCTTATTTATCCTTCATCACATTTTTTTTCTCTTATTCACTTTTTTTATACACACTTTTTTTTCTTTCATCATTTTTTTCTCTCCTTTTTTGGGGCATTTACATGTATCCCAAAAAAAACTTCAATATTTACATATTTCTCTAAACATGTTTTAATTTCATTGTACATTATGCATTAAAAACTTGTATTTTGGGGAAATTTGTAATTTATGAAGTTTCATTGGGTATATATGAAATTCCCCCCCCCCTCCTTTTTTTTAACCACTTTCACACAACTAACAATTCCCCCATACTTGAGATAAGCATACACCACAAAAAATACGAAACATAAAGTCGCGACTCTTCATCTTTGCTGAAATGGCACAACACTTATAGCAAAGTGCGAACAAACTATAAGCAAATACCAACCAATCATTTCGAGCAACTAGCAACCAACCATTGGGACTTTCGACAAGGGGTAAGGTTAGGCTAAAGGTTATATATTTTTGTATATTTTTTTAGTGGAAGAAAAATGAATAGAATGGCTCAGGGGTTAAACTAGGGGTATCTAGCACTAAAGATGAGTGCTACAAGTGGGTTTTATTTTGGTGGTTAGCTAATCAGTGTAATTAACTAAAAGAATATGTTAAATGGAATGGATAATTTAGGTTAAATCCTAAGTTGCCTCTTTATCACGTAAAAATACCTTAATCACGCGAACATGATCTCACTACGGTCTCATAATGATTATCAAGCACAAGTTCTAGAATCAATAAATCACCGGCACACTTATATAAATTTAAAACCGATACCAATGCTCCAGAAAAGGCGACAAATTACAAATACACAGCCGTAACGACGGATGAGACCCTTGCAATTGCATTCAAACCTTAACTCGAGAAAGCTAAGGGCAAAAATTATCTTAGATATCAAAGATGGATACCTGAATTCCTTAAGATCTAAAACCTTACATTTTTACTGGAATGGTTGGTATAAATGCGCAAGTAATGTCATTGATCCCGAGTCGGATCTGCTCTATCAATCGGGACACATCTCTGATTTCAAAATTTTATTTATTAGCTATGTTCCATTCTAATATATTAACCTAAGTGGCAAAAGATATTTAAAAACAAGATTAGATTTTTAGATTACCGAGGGCAAACAAAAGTTTATACGTTTAATAATGAGTCAAAATTTTCCAATTCATTTCCCCCCCATACTTAAGTTGAGCATTATGCGTAATTAGAAAATAACTTAAAAGTAGGACATATGTAAAAAATTAATATAAGAGAAACGAAACTTCCCGGGGCTCATAAGTGCTTGGTTGAATTCTGAAAGATACGGCGCGAAACGAAACGTCAAGCATGTGTATTATACCACATGTAATCTACTAATCCAATATATCACATCCCCAAGTGAAAACGTACCACCAATCCAAGCTTCGCTTATTTATTGAATCTGCAAAATAAACTAAACTACAAAAACCGTAAAATACTAAAGCGCACTTTCGTAGGCAACACAGTTGCATTTAGCGTATGCAACAAGCCTTTAAACCCCTCGGTATCCCGAGTGGACGAGTTATAGTCACGTGAGGGTTTCCAACGAACACACCAAAAAAGTTCAAAAATAAATTTTTAAATATTTTATATTATTTTTCGTTTAAAATTTTTATTTATAAACAATTCACTAAAACAAGCACACACAAATTTTTTTGGATTTTTAGTTTTTTTTATGAGTTTTGGTTTAAAGACAATACATATCAAGTACATAATTATTATTCAAGGTACGAAAACTTATAACTACTAACAAAAAAAATCACATATAGAGATTAAATATTTTTGGGTTTTTTTTAGCACAGACACAAACACACGATAATTATATTACGTTTTATTTTGTTTTATTATTATTAATTTTTTTCTGACCAGAAGTGCGTCGCACTTAAAAGAAAGTGCGGCGTACTTATAACCCAATTTATTATTATTATTATTTCAAATATTCAAAAATACTAGCGCGGCAAAAATTACAAAAGTGCGCCACACACAAACACGAGTGCGACAGTTTTATTAAGACATAAAACAATTTTTTGTTTTTTTATCACACTTTATTAGTTACGAACACATATATAATCGCATAAACAAACATAGACAAACACAAACAAACACACAATAAACATATACAAACATATTTTTTTTTATGTTTTATAATTTTTAACTCTTTTTTTAGATTTTAATTTTTTATCATATATACGAACATGACTCAAAACAAAACATGCAACACGCATACATAACAAAAACTGACAAACAAAGAGCATGGTGAACAAGAACATGCCAAAATCAAAATGAAGCAAGAATTAAAATCTTTTTGGTTTTTTTTATTTTGAATGACAAACTAATTAATACTATCTTACATTTGATGTGTTGTTCCCTCCATGTCTCCCTCTCACAACTTATTTTTTTATAATAAAAAAAATATTATTTAAAAATCTTATGAACAATAGCAGCCTCTCTAACCTACTCTTATTTAATAATTTTATAATCCTTATAAACGGTAACCTTATAATATGATAATCCACTCATACCAACAATCCAACGATACCAACACGTGTTAGCACACAATCAACCAACTCAATGAATCATCATCTCTGCCATTATACTAACCCAAAAAAATTTACTTACTTTCCTAAAACAATCACTAACCTCCATATTCATATTCAGATCTTGAACACCAGAATAAATTTACGAGATCTTGACCACCGGAATCATTTAGGGTAGTTATTGTGATTTGTTGATTGTTTTTATTGGATTATTTGTAATAATTGATTGATTAATATGGTTTCTAATTTTTTTATGAAAAATTGAATTGTTTTTTACAGGGTGAAGAAGTTATGTTTTAAGAAAAAGAATAGGTGAATTGCTTCGTCCATTTGATCCTTCTTCTGCTGCTTCTGTTTTTTTAACCAAGAATCAGGTTTCTTTTTTTATTAAATTTGATTTATAAAGATTTGTTTTTTGGTTAAAGTTTAAATAATATGAATGTTTAATCTCGATTGATGTATGGTCTGTTTAATATGTATGAATCTTGATTGATATTTGGAAAATGACGGATCTGATGTTTATGTTTGGATTTTAATTTTGTTAATCTAATCAGTTGTGTTTTCTTTTAATCAAGATAAGGTAAATTTTTGTTTTTTATGTTGGGTGTTTTTATATGTACATTTAAATGTGTTGGATTAAGGTTTGTGTGTGTCAAGGTTGTCATTTTTGTTACAAGATTGGAATTGTCATTATTGTGGTTAGACGCATTGGGTAAAGGTGTAACTTTTGAAATGTTTTGTTCCAGGTGGTGCTTCCATTTAGTTGACCTGCATTGCTTCTGGAAGGATCATTCCTAGGTAATTCTCAAACTGCAGTAGCGGTTACGATAAGCGAGGTTCTTCTAACGAATACCATAACCCCCCCTAAAGCAACTAATTAGATCAAATAGGGCGGTGGGTTAGCCAATGAAACTTAAACGTGTGTTACTGCTCCACTAACAATCATATTAACCACATAATTAAGTTACAGTGTTTGTGTGTTTAGTTTTTTCTTCAAATCTTGCCGATCAATTTCTACGAGCTGTTGTTTCAGGTGTTGCTTTTGTCAGGTACGTTTGGGTACAAGATAATCAAGCCATTCTTAAGTTGTTTTGTTTATGTATGCCTTATTTACCATTTGGTAGTTTATAATGTCTTATAGTTTTTATTCTGTTTGATTATGCTGGTAACAATTAATATGCCTGCCTATCATGTCCGTTTTTAATGTTGCGATACATATACTGCTGATATGAGTTACTATGCCTGCCTAGCATACTTATCTCTTATGCATACAATCTCTGTTATGATGTTAAGTTTCCATGTTTTGATACCCAATATAGTACAACTTTGATTATGATTGTTTAAATTCTGTTTATGGTGACTAAGTTCTTATGCACATATTAGCTACTCCCAAATAATTGAACGCATTTGAATTTGTTCTTTTTAAAACGTATACTAAGACATGAAAGGTAAGCAAAAAAATGAAGGCCTAAATAAGGATACCAAAAAATCTAGAACTCCATGTCAGAATAATAATATGAAAGGAAAGCGAAAATGTATTAACGGAAATAAGGATTCCCAAAATTCTGAAAGCTCTGATTGGAACGATAAGTTGAATTTGTCTTTGGGTCTCACATCAAAGAGACGACTATATATACGGCAGTTTTTATACAATCGGCCAGGATCTATTGGTACTGAATCTGTAATCACAAACTACTGTTCCCAAAGTAGTCGAGCAGACGAGGGTAACTTTGTGCCGGTCGATAAAATGTCTACACATGGTTTGGGTTGTGCTGAAGGGGGTGTCATATTAGACTTTGGGTCTTCCTCTATCCGTTCATTATGTAAGAACCAAAATTTAGGGAATTCTCCTGTGTTTAGTGACCAATCTAATTTGGGTTCGGGTGTTAAGTCGACGCCCTCAAGAGATGACAACTACTCTTCTTTCGAATCTTCTTCTGTTTATCCGTCGTTTAAGGTACACAGTTTAGGGGCTTCTTCCATGTTTAGTCACAAAAGATGTACGAGTTCGGGTTTTAAGCCATTCTCTTCAGGAGATGACAGCTATACTTCTTATTTCTGTAAAGTTGGAAGTATTACAACACCATGTATCCTAAATAATTTTTTATTTTTATATTCTGAGTGTTTGGATACTCTTTTTGTTTCTTTTTGTTTTAGTAAGTGTTGATAAAAATATAATGCCTAAAAACATTACTAATATTTTTTCACATCTTTACGTTTTGATAATCACAAAATATAAAACCGATCAACGTAAATATTAAACTAAACAAGTAATTAGTAGTAAATTCTCATTTCAACAAATACATCACTTAAAGGTATGAATAAATAAATGCTTAATGCATTTTATGATCAAAGGAAATTTTTATTCAACCTCACACTTTTATAAAATGTTGTAAACATTTTATAAACATTACAAAACATTTTCTACAATTAAAAGAAATGTTTTATTCAAAATAAACATTTTGAAATTCAAATTTTCGAACCTAAAACGGCTAGAAAAGTTCCAGAAAATCCCCCTACACAAAAGACAAACTGGGGAAGCCCCAGTCTAGGGCGGCCCCCTTAAATACACGGCCGGCCCCCTTAAAATTAAGGGGACCGCCCACCTATTTAAGGGGACCGGCCCTAGGTAGACGCTCCCCCAGTTTGTCCTATAACATAACTAATACTAGGACTTTTTCCCCACAATTTTCTCACCTTTTGCACTCATTCTTTCTGTTCTAAAACAGCCCACACATCTCTCTAAAAACCTTTGATCATTTAATCATAAAGCTTTGTTTCCAAGTGATCCAAGCTCAATACCTCAAGTGCAAGAGAAGAATACTTCCATCATCAAGTGAAGAAGTATTACACCCCAAGTGTATATTGCAATCTTGTTGCCAAAAAATATCCATGAACATAAATTGTAAATCATTTTTATATCCTGGTTAATGTTGTAAGTTGTTAGGTTTTGGTGAAGTTGAACAGGCATAGATTAGATCATTGGTGATCTTTCCAATAGTGGTATGGTAGTTATTGTGGGCGTAAGTAGTGTGGTGAAGTGAAGTCGTGAAGTTGTGAGGAAGTCTTGAAGTTGTGAAGAAGTTGTGAAGTTGTGAAGTTGTGTTGTGATAGATTAGTTCTAGCTAAGATTAGAACTCGACATTTAGCTTTGTGTCGTAAATCGGTGTAAGCAACGTTGTGTACGGTTTTCTCCGCCATAAGGGAGTTTGTTGACATAGTGAAGAAAACTCTCGAGTTAGGTGCTCGAGGAGTGGAGTAGGCCGAAGAGGAGCTTCGTAACCGAACCACTATAAACCATGTGGTTGTTGATTGATCTTTCCAACTCTTATCTCTTATTCCGTTGTTTACTCTTACTTATTTATATTGTTCATATTGTGCAAGTATTGAATTCACAAAAAGTCAAATCTAAGTTTTCATAAACAAACATAAACATTAAAATAAAAAGCGGTAAACTATTCAACCCCCCTTCTAGTTTTTCACAATTGGTATCAGAGCCACGCTAAACAAGATTTTTAAAATAAATTGTATTTTAAAACTTGAATCGATCTATGGAATCAGAAAAATATTTAGAAGGGCAATCTATGCAAAGACCACCACTATTTGAAAGTGATGGATTTATTTATTGGAAAAATATATTCGAAACCTATGTGAAGTCAAAAGATCTAGATCTTGGCATGTAATTACCGAGTGATTTTCCTCCTATCTAAAATAATCCCGAAACTAAAAAGGATGAAATTGTACCTTTTCATAAACAAAACGATGATCTTAAAAAGAAACTTGCTAAAAATAATGAAGCCAAAATGGTAATTTATAATGCTCTACCACGAAAAGAATATGAAAAGAATGTTTATGAGTAGACAAATGCAAAAGAAATTTGGGATACTTTGTTAATCACTCATCAAGGTAATAATCAAGTCAAAGCTAACAAAATAGATCTTCTTGTTCAACAATATGAACAATTCATGATTCCGGAAGAGGAATCAATAGAAATCATTTGCTAAATTTAACACTATTATTAATAGTCTAAAAGCACTTGATGAAAGTTTTTCAAGCAAGAATTGTGTTAGGAAATTTCTTAGGGCATTGCATCCTAAATGGCGTGCAAAAGTCACGACGATTGAAGAATCAAAGAATCTAACAACTCTATCACATGACAAACTTATTGGAAATTTGAAGGTTTATTAAGAAATAATTAAGAAAGATTCTGAAACCGTCAAAAGCAAAAGAGAACAAAGTAGATCTATTGCCTTGAAAGCTAGAAAGGAATCTAGTGATGACAGAGTAAGCTCAACCTCCGATAGTAAAGATGAAGAATACGCCATGGCCGTAAGAGACTTTAAGAAATTCTTCAAAAGACGAGGACGAGACAAGGACGATTCGTAAGACAGCCATATGAAGAGAGAAAATCATTCCAAAGAAATAAAGACGACAAAAATGGCAAAGGCGAAAGAAAATGCTTTAAGTGTGGTGATCCAAATCATCTCGTCGAAGAATGTCCAAAACTATCAAGATATCAAAACCAAAAAGCGTTTGTTGGAGGATCTTGGAGTGATAGCGACGAAGATGAAGATGAAAAAACAAATGACGAAAAGTGTCTTATGAGGCTGAAAGCTTCAATGAGTAACTTTCCCGTAATCCGAATCACTTTAGTGATGACGCAAGACAACCTAGAACGAAAAATGAAATTAGATAGCGAATACGAAAGACTATTGCAAATAGGACTAAAAGTCATGGGTCAAAGAAACTTTTTAATTAAACAAAGGGTTAATTAATAATTGTCAATAATCATTCTCACAAAAACTGGCCAAAAATCAAAGAAATTTTTTTTTCTCAGAGGACGGCCCCCTTAAAATTAAGGGGACCGGCCGTGTAAAATGGGGACCGCCTATCTAGAAAAACAAACACCCCCTTTTAAACAAAGTTTATACATTGTTGATTCATGCCAAAAACACGTTAAAACAATTATACATTGCCCATCAAAACGTACATTCCTAAATATATAACTTTCGAATCAATAGATAATATGTTTTAAAAAATAAAGGGGTGTTTGGTTCGTTTCTTAGGAACAATTTTTAGAGTCGAAATGACCATCACTATAGCTTTGTCACATGTATAAACACTTAACAAACTTGTATAAACCCTCAAGATATATAATTCATATATATCTTGATATATTTTATAAATAACATAAAATAAAGGGGTGTTTGGTTTAATGCTATAAAACATGATTTCTAGTCAAAACAGACAATATTTAACCCTTGTCAAGTCAAGAATAATAAACCTATATTTGTCAAACAAAATATACACTTAATACATAATTTTCGACAAGCTTAGACAAATTTTGTATTGATAAGGGAGTGTTTGGGTTATTATCTTGATGTTAAAATATATAACTAATATATATTTCTTCGACATCCTAGATTAAGTCAAAAACAAAATAAGGAACATATGGATCACTTCTTATGTTTTTATTTTTAAAGTCGAAGTAATCCTTTTCTCACATTTGTCATTATATAAAAATTCATTTTATTTGATATTTTTTTGTAACGTTTTATGTTGTTAATAACTTGTTTAGGTGCCAAAATGCCGAAAGCTACTACAACCGATATATCTCTCACTAAATCCTACATACTAAAAGTATCCAAAATTCCTGGCATCTCCCCTACCATTGCCCAATTCTACAATCCTATTGAAAACCACAACATTCACGAAGGTCGTGTTGTTGATCAAGCTTACTACAAATCCAACAACATCGAGCGTCTTTTCACTAACATTCGTTTCAATTGTCTCTTTCAAATCAACGAACCGATTGTTCCAAGATTTATTCTTGATTTCTATAGTCAAGTCACGGTACAAACCGATGAATATGGCTATCTTGTTATCTCCTTTATGATTCAACACGAATTCATAATTCTCACTCTCGCTCAATTCGGTCAAATTCTAAAAATTCCATACAATGGTCAACGAATGGGATCTTGCATCTCTCGAGTATTCTCAAGAAACCGAGGGGCCATATTGCATCGATCTTCCGACTCCCGAAGACATTCGCCGACTTCTTGAATTGGAACGTGTCAACCCCATTCACGACGTCTTTCATCATTTCTTCTTGAAGGAAATGGAATTGATGCTTTTTGGTTAGGCCTTGAAGCACTAACTGGAGCATTTACGGGCTCAGAGATTGATTCATGATGGACAACAGGGACAACCGGAGGTTGGACGTCTTCGGTGCTTCCGTTATTAGTAGGAGGCATCGTATCCTTTGTGACCTCGGGTTCACGTTCTACTACTTTAGGAGAAGAAGTAATAGGAATCGTGGGTCCCTTGTAAGCTACACCACTTCGAGTGGTAATACCCTTTAAATCCTCCTTCGGGTTAGTAACAGTGTTACTAGGGAGAGTTCCCGAAGTAGAGGCGGTATTGGAAGTGACAAATTTGGAAAGCATGTCCGTGAGATTGGTCAATTGATTTTGCATGTTTTGACCTTGAGTTTGCATGTTCCTCATCACAGCATCATTAGCCTTTACGTAGGCTTGGAAATCTTCCTTCGATACACCTTGAATCTGAGGAGCTGGAGCTTGATAGGCGGGAGCTTGATAAGCAGGAGGTTGAACAACCTGAGGTCGATAGATTTGACCTTGATGAACCGGGGGTTGGTAAGCTGGAGCTTGATTGAAATTCCCTCGGTTTTGGTTGTAACGATTCTGATTGTTTCCTTGATTTTGCACATTATGATTGTTTTGAGCGGGAGGAAAACCGGGAGGTCGAATTTGATTTGAAATCGGGGCTCGATAACCGGTGTTTCCTTGGTTGTAGTTAGCTGCGGCTGCTTGAGAGACATATTCTTGGATATTATCTCGATAAACATTGCCAGTGGTGGCTGGACAAGTTTTGGAAGAAAGATCACCCCCGCAAGTACACACCTTTCCTCAACCGCTTGACGGGAGAAGGAACGAAGATTGATTATTCTTATCAAGAAGTAGAGGCTGTTCACCAAATCTTCAACTCTGCAACATCAGAAGAGATTCCGGGGTGGAAGTGCTCGTAGCTCACTTTGAGCAACAATGGTTTGTTACGTAAAATAACGAACTTTGGATTTGCTTTCAAAGATTTCTATAGGCAATCACCGAGGCATTTTATCCAAGAAAAAGTAACCACCCGCGGAGGCAATATAACGAAATCTGTGATCGGTAGATTCAAGGCATTATAGAATTCGAGTTGATGCAATTCTGAAAAATTCCATGATGTGGACCTGCCCGAAAAAGATCGATACAATCGGTCCCATGCTTAATTAACGTCTCATCAAATTCCTTTGTTGAAATCTCGTGATTTCATTTCGAAGATTGTTTGTTTAAGAACGAGGTGAAAAATTTGTTGATGAACTTTTGAAGACAGATCAACCCATGTTTGAATCAATCGAGGTGTTCTTTATTCAAGCCAAATCCAGGCTGCCCCCTTGAGGGAAAATAGGAAAAAGCAAAAGCTTTTACCGTACGTACTCGGGACGTTCGGGAGACTTCATCGTAGAAGTGAACTTGTTGAAAATAACGGATGTGGCATGATTAACTTCTATTGTCAAGTCCAGTCCAAAGAATTGTCTTGTTTTAAACAAGGTAAAAGCAACCGTGCTTAGAGCTCAAAGTTAGTCGCACGATGATTTCGGGCACAACGATGCATCCTCTGAAACCCTCGATGGGTGCTTTCAAGCAACAGCCGTAAGTCACGTTATCATCGATCAGAGCTAGGGGATCTGGATTTTCAATTGGTTTCTTCAGATTAAATTGTTCAACAACATGTGGTGGAGCAGTGTTGTTGATTAATGAATATTACTAGATTTGGGAACGAGTGTGCATACACTAAGAAAGAAAATTTACACTAATTTTTTTTTGTTCTTTTTGGTTTATCAAAAGTAAATTCACAATTTATTTTAATAACGGACAATGAAAAAGACAACTTAAACCTAATAATCGACAAGCTTCTCGGTAACTCTTCGAAAAGAAAAACGCACAAAGGAGCGGAGGAATAGGAAAGCGCGAAGCTATTAAAAACCTTTTTCCTTTAGGGTCGTAGTTCCTCGGAACAACCCGCCTTAACCCCTTCTTAAGAGTTTGTTTATCTTTTAAAAGGTGAACCGTACCTCGCAAGTGACACAAAAGGCAAGTTTTTAAATCTTTTGTTCGAGTTGGGAACCAACAAGTTCACCGGAAGTTATTATGATAATACCTCAATTGAGAATATTATATTTTGGTATTTTTACCAATTTGTGAATTTTATTTATAATTAAAGACAATGTTTTTATATTTTTGGTTTTTTTTTTCTTTAAATGATAATTATACTAAAAAGAAAATGAAAATATTTTTGTACTTTTAGGGTTTTTTATATGATAATATTCACAGATTCAAACACAACTTGACAAACGTAACGATAATCGGTTTCACAGCCTCCCCGGCAACGGCGCCAAAAATTGATTTGAGCTAAACTACACCTCTTATATATAATATATAATAAAATATAAAATATATAGTAAGTATAGTCTAAAAACACAATCAATGAAACCGGGAAGTAGTATAGAATGTTCCCGGACGGGTCTTATATTCCCTAGCGAGGCTATGCTTGAAGAATCGATAAGGTCCCGAAAAATTTGGAGTTTGAATGATATTAATGATATTGGGAGAGTAGAAAGCTAAATTAACGCAATAACAAACAAAAACGATTTGAGAAAAACTAAAAAATAAAAGCTGAATAACTTAATCCTAAAACGGAAGACACAAAAACGAGGTGTCCAAAAACCTAAATTTTGCAAATAAAACCTATAAACAAATTTCAAAGCTAAAATAAGATTCTAAATGACAAATAACAAAGTTTTAAAAAAAACTAGACTGAAAACATAGGACTTTGGACCCAAAAACGAGTCAAGGAGCAAGAACGTACCAAGACCCGTTATTAAAAAGTCTAAAGTTGTAAAATTAACCTACGGAAGTTTTTCTATTTTTCCCTACAAAAATCTGACTAATAAAATTTCCTAAAAAAGAAAAATATTTGTTTTGATAATTTTTGTATTTTTTATGAATTTTTAAAACTTTTAACGAAATTAAATTATAAAAAATACTAAACTATTTTTAAAAATTCTGAAAAAATTACTAAAATTACTTGATCCTACAACTATCCTAAGAAAAATAAGAAACCCAAAATTCGGCTTATAAATAAGCCGAAAATAAGCTCAAACGAGCTTATAGCTAATATGGGCAAAACACCCTTAAGTACCAAGGTGCCCAAGGGTCTAACAGAAAAGACCCAAGGGCACAGCGGTAAGGGTGTTTGTTATAAAAGGGGTGTATTGAGGGTTGAGACCCGGGTTCGAGTCTTGCTCACCCGGGTTTCCCCTTATCTCCCCTTTTTTTTAGAAAAACTTTTTAAACAAACTTGTTAAGCACATGAAGCTTATCATTTTTCATAACTACAGCTTTTTGAGAAAAGCTAAAAATAAGCTGGAAAAAGAGCTTTTTCTTGGCAGTTTGCTTAAATTGAGCTTAAAGGCTCAAGTGGCTTTTTCTTGGTGACTTTTTGAACTATTAAGCTAACATTTGATCAAATAAGCTGAAAGGGATTTCTAACCTAACCTAAATAAGCACCTATGAATTAAAATCTAGCAACTAAATAAGCTGAAAAAGGGCTAAATAGACAGAAAGCTTAAATAAGCTTAAGGGCACATGTGGCTTTTTCTTGGCTGTTAGCACACAATAAGCAAGAGGAAAGGACTAATAAGCAAAAATAGGCTTATAAGCAAATCTAATAAGCAAGTAAGAACTGAATTCAACAACTAATAAGCACTTAATAAGCTAGAAAAGAAATTAAGCTAATGACTATACTATACTAAATAAAACAGTCAAACCCCTAATTTGAGCTTAAATTTAAGCTACCTAGAGTGCTTCCTAAGGTCTGAAAAGCTAGGGCTTAATAAAGGGGCTTATTGGCTTTCTAGAAAAGCCAAAAGCTTGAGCTAAAGTCCCTTAATAAGCTAGAACAGTGGGCTTAAAGACAAGCCCTTAGCACCAGGGCAAATTTACTAAAAAAAGGGCTTAATTTGACAGCTTAAAATAAGCTGTCAAATAAGCTCAAAATGAAAAATAAAGTTAAGACAGATTGAGCATAGCTTAAGGTGAGCTTATGCACAAATTTTAAGCTTCTAAAAACACTTTAAAGCTGCTGATTTTTGCAAAAAGAAATAGGCAGTTTGGCATAAAAAACTTTAAAAAAATGTTGACATGATTTGTGCAAAACACAAGGAACTCCTAAGGTTTCTACTAGTTGATTTTAACACATCTAAATGATACAAAATTGATACCACAACTCAGGTTTACAAGGGCTTATCCAAATAAGCCCTTTGAGTCTCTTTTAAAACTGACAGACCTAAGAGAACAATGAGAAATCTTGAAAAACAACTTTTGGACTTGAAAACTTTTGAAAACAGACTCAAAAGGGCTTAATAACTTAAGCCAAAGTTGGACAATTGACACCAACCCTTAACCTCACCATTTTGACCCATTTTGGGCTTAACCCAAACACCCCTTTAGATTTCTAAAAACGAATTTAACACTTATAAAGACTGAATTAAGCACTAAATTTTAAAGACAATTACTAAACATGCAATATTAAATAATAAAAAGTGAAAAGCAAAAACAAATAAGCACTTGAAAAAGCTTAAAAGTAAACAGTACAAATAAGCTATCTAGACAGTTTTTAGGCAAATGGCAAGTTAATGATACAAGAGCAACTAAAGGGCATTTTTAAGCATAACTAAACACAAATAAGCACAAAAAGTCATCAATAAGCTGAAAATAAGCAATGCTACAGTAACTTTAAGCAAAAATTTAAAAGGAAGTGTACCTTGACTCCTTGCTCAAAACAGGAGTAATGAGAACCTAAATAAGCTCTAATCCTACCCAAGCTTATAAATAAGCTAAACTAAGAAACCAATGGGCCATCCATTTCTGCCCATTCCTCCATTTGCTTATCAAACAGTACCCTTTTTATACTTTTTTTTATTTTTCTTGAACTTTTGTATCAAAGTCTTAAAACAGATTATAAATTGCTTATATAAGAGCATAAAAGTAAGCTTAAAAGAAACAAGAACTTGGAAACACAATTTGAAACTTAAACCTCAATTTTCATTAAAAAAAATTACAATTACATAAAAGCTAGTTTAAAACTTAGAAAACTAAACTGAACTCTAAAAATTACTTTACTTCCAAACTAACTTTCTTGCCTCAAGGGCTTACAAAAGCTTAAATAGAAAACGAGCTAGGGTTTCCATTTTTTTCTTCTCTTCTTGTCCTCTTCCTTGTTGTGACAAAACAGTCTTGTGTGCTTGTTGTGTGTGTAGAAAAAACACATTTCAATCTGAACCCTTCATTTTTCTTGTTGCCCACTCAAAAAGTTTTCAACCATTGATCGAATGAGGGTTTTTGGATTGCCAGCTTGGACAATGACCATGTGGGGGGGGGGGGGTGGGGGGGGGGGGTTTATGAGGGTGATAGGTTTGGAGGTATGTGGGGAAGTCAATGAGGTATGAAAGTGACAGGTTTGGGGTATAGGAGATTGGCGGGAAAGGTTTGATGAAGATATACAGTGTTTTAAAAAAACAGGGGTGAAGTTTGGCGATTGAACAGGTTTGGTCCCTCATGGTTATAGTGGTTATTGCAATTTTAGTCCATGTGGTTGTAAATGTTTGGGGATTTGACAGAAAACACCCCTGAAAGTTATATAGGTTATTTCACCACAAGTCCTTGTGGTGTATACTTTCTAGGGTTGGCAGGAATGACCCTTGTGGTATCTCTTTGGTGAAATGGCAGTTTAAACCCTTGCAAGTATTTTCTTCTTTTCCTTCATTAAATAAGTTAGGGATTTGGCAATTTTGGCCCCTAAACTTATTTTTCTTCACTTTTTGACTTTGGATTTGTCGGGGTTGACTTTGGTTGACTTTTTCACACTTGGGCTTTGTCTTGACTTTGTCTTTACCATGCTTTTCCATTCCGTGTCTGGTTTTGTCGTTTTGGCTTCGTTTTTCGTCCTTTTCTTAGATATCCGTTCCTGCACAACATAATTAGCAAAACAAGCATATATTTGGCATTTTAAGTCCGTTTTTGGTTATTTTAACTTGTTTTTAAAGGTAAAAGGTGTGTGTAATTAAACACATACCACTTCAACAGCTGCACAATGAACATTGCCCACGTATAGGTTCAAAGCTCCTCGCTTCAGCTTCCTACTTTCCCTGAGACCCTGAGTAGTATTACAGATGTGAGTACCACAACCAGTGTCATAAACCTAAGATTTACTAGGAAAAGAATAGAGTTCTATAGTGAATATACCCGAAGTACTAGCTCCTTGAGATAGCTTCT
>BQNB010112725.1:0-22092 GCA_026074375.1 Tanacetum coccineum | reverse complement strand
GGTTTGACTTTATGAAAGCAGTAAATATAGGATAAGAGGAATGATATAATCATAGGTTTCTGTAGGTTTATAAAAGAGTTACAAATTTTAAATGTTGTGCAAATTATTTTTTGAAAATACTTGAAATTTTTTGAATTTTCCTGTAGCTGGGCTCACGACACTGTCAGGATAAATCCTGACGCCGTCTCCAGCCCCTGAGAGAATTTTCTTTTCGTTTTCTTTGAAAAACTTCCTGCACGCGATTATATAATTTATTTCCTGTATGAATTACTGCATGAAACCTGAGATTAGTCAATACAATCATATGACTCGAAACTAAGGCGAATTAATCTAAACAATCTATTTCTCATGTTTGAATTGGTTTTTAAAAACTGGATATTTCCCCTACACGTATTTTGTTGCAAAATACCTATGATTGAAATTAAAACGAGGTTAAAGACAAAGTAAAGCAT
Organism: Tanacetum coccineum; assembly: GCA_026074375.1. Classification (NCBI taxonomy): domain Eukaryota; kingdom Viridiplantae; phylum Streptophyta; class Magnoliopsida; order Asterales; family Asteraceae; genus Tanacetum; species Tanacetum coccineum. Next base: position 21,640 of record BQNB010112725.1, on the reverse strand, counting down.
GATTACAAAAATGATGAATTCAAACATAAAAGAATAAATGAGAAGAATTAAAACACAAGACACTCCTAATATGCGGTAAAAATAAACATTGTGTTGCCTCCCAAGAAGCGTTTTTCTTTATTTATGAGTCTTGTAGCTAGACTCGAAGTCACATGCTCTTACGTGACTTCTCCTTCATCAGTAATTCCAATCCAATATTGTTGGTGCAAGCTTAATGGTGTCTCTATAAAGTCTATCTTCTAAGTCGGATGGTTTCCTACACCCTCTATCATTGTCATCTTCACTAAGTATTATCCTAGATGACAATAAGTCATGACCTTCGCTAGATAATTCATTCCTCTCCGGGTCCTTATATGGTGTTTTAAATGTAATCTCTTTAGTTCCATCCATGAAAGTCATTAACCCGTGTTTCCTATTTATAGCTAGGCAGGCGATTTCAACAAAGGGCCGCCCAAATACTACATAGGACATACTAGGGTCAATATTAGTCTCAATATTTTCCAGGATGGTGAAATCCATAACGTAACTCATATTTCCTACAAATACATGCATATCCCTTCCTAATCCTTTGAAATTTCTTCCCCTATACTCGTATCCACTCTTTCTAATAGAGTTATAATAGGTTAAGGACATGATGTTCATGGGTAGGTCAACATCAATGTATGCGTTGGCCATGAATTTATGTCCTATCATGCAGGGGACTTTAAGGTTTCTTGGGTCATCCTTTTTAATCCTAAAGTCATAATTCAGTGAGCATTTAGGCATCTCCTTAATCAATGATTCGTAAACTGATTCCTCACTCGTATCAACTAAATCTAGAGGCTCTTCGATATCTAACCATTTAATTTCCCTTTCCTCGTCATTTCTGCTAGTAACTATTTTTCCAATATCAGTTGGGTCTTTCAGCTCTGGTTGTGGTGTATCCCTTTGTTCTTCCTTGCATTCAACGGTGTTAGTGTTTTCGAGGTTGCCTTTTTCTTCTTGTTCATCCTCTTTTGGCTTGTCGTTATGGGGGTTACTTTAATGGACTGTGATGGTGTTGATCGAACCATGGATTCAGGTTAAGCATTGGGGGTCTTCTGTTGGGAAAAAACAAGCAGACAAAACTAGAGAGGTAGAGTTAACATTTAGTTTTGGGTTCTTAACCATGTCGCTAGGAAGTGCTCCGGCCATTCAATCGGTGATGGCCTTCAATACTGTGTTGATTTTGTTGGTCATCTCGCTTTGTTGTTGTTTGAAATCGGCTTCAAACTTGGACAATCCAGCATCTTGAGATGTCATGAAGTTGGACACTAATCCTTTGAGATTTGATTGATTGTTAAAACTTTAAGGATTATTGTTGAAGGAACGTTTCGAGAACGAACCATTTGGCTGATTTAAGTCGTAACGACGGCATCCAGTTGTAGTCGCGACGCCGTCACAAAGTAGAATCTTCTAGGTCTGATTTAAGTCGGTTACGTCCTAGCGCCGTCTTCAATTCTCTGACGCCGTCACTAGAAAGATCGCAACGACATTGCTTTATGCTTGCGACGCCGTCTCCACACTCTGTGAGTACGATTCTTCAAGAGATTTGGTGTATGTTCCGTTAAGTTTGTCTGTATTTATTCGCAAATGTGCCATAGTCACGTGTATTTCTTAACTTGCCAATGCTAAAAATACTAAAAACAAACGATTAAGCGCATAACGCTGGGTATATATGTCATGATTTACGGGGTTAAATGACCCCGAACGAAAATTAGTTATACAAATGACACCTCATCAAAATACCAAGCCAATTCTCATGTTTTCTCACATTCTTCACATACTAATCTCTCTAATCTATTGATCATTCTCTCCTTTAAAGTTCTTGTTTAGTTTCTTTGAGCATTTGTAGGTAATTCTTTTCAAGAAAGAAATTACCAAACACCCCTATAGACGGATCAATAAGCAGTTCCAAGTATCTTGTTAGCTTCTCCATTGCATTATCAAGATCACATCTCTGATTCTTATATATCATATACTCCCTCCGTCCCAAAATTATTGTCCCCTGACAAAAAACACACAGTTTAAGAAAAGTGCATTTATTACTGCTTTATCTTTCTTACTTTTTGACAGAATGACAGTTTTACCCTTAACTATTAAAATTAAGTCTTCTTCTCAAGTTTGTAATTATAATTTCTAACAAGGGGTACTCTAGTAAACTTGATCAACAAACTTCCCTATCTATTTTTAGTAGTGGACAATTAAATTGGGACATCCCAAAAGGGAAACGTGGACAATAAAAATAGGACGGAGGGAGTAGTAGTTGTAGTTGTATTCATCATCTTTGTAAACTAAGTATAGTGATATTGGTGTGATTCTACCTTGTGAAGAATCCGGTATTTAGCTTGGTATCGTTAAAAGGTGTAAGCAACGTTGTTAGGCTTCTCCGCCGGTTGAAAGGAGATTGGTGACTAGTGTTTACTAACTCTCAAGTAGGTGACTCGGGGAGTGGAGTAGGGCAAGGAAGGTGTCCTTGTAGCCGAACCACTATAAACGCTTGTGTCTTGGTTGTATCTCTCTAACTCTTTACTTAATTGCATTTCATATATAAATTAGATTATTAACAAACATCAATATTGTCAAACTTCACATAAGGTTTTATCAAAGAAAAAATTTTAAACGGTAAAACTATTCAACCCCCCTTCTAGTTTTTCACTAAGTTAACGACTTTTATATACTGTGGCTTTCGGCTTAAAATTTTGAAAATGTGGATTTCTATCCACAGAAAACAACCTTATTGAGTGATTGCATATAGATTATTAGTGATGCATGTCACACCTTGATTATAGGAGGAAAAAAAAATTCTTTTTTTTTTTTTGTTTTTTCTGTGGGGGCAAACAATAAGCATTACTGAATTTCTTCATTAGAATATTATTATTTTTTCCTCTAGTTTTCTTTTCAGGAATAGTCTACGTGTTGCTAGAGAAAACAATATGTTTCATTTCACACCATATCTTATGGCATATTGCAATGAGTTTATGAAGATTACACATAACTCCATTTCAGTTAAGTTTTTTTAGAGCCATATCTGTAGTGCGAATATTAGTTGTGACTTTCACAACCATTTCAGATACATTTTTTATGAATTTCATTTCACAACCATTTCCACTAACATTTTAAATTGGTGTGGTTCCACCGGTATCTGCAATTTCAGCAATCTAGCCACTTCCACCACCCATAGGTTGTTGATAAGCGTGAGGGTAAAAATCAAATAGGTCAGTTGTATTAGTTTGTACATAGGAAAAGATACTCAGTTCATACACATAAGCTATATACTAAACAGCTTTGGAAACATCGTCCTAATTAGTTATTTATGAAATTAAAAGAGAAATGCATGTATGTTCTAGGGCAACATCAATTCATTTTATGCCATGGAACAAGCTGGTCTTGGATCTTCATACAGAAACTTTTGTTTGTTTAATCTAAAGAAACCTAGACTAGATGTGTTTTTCCATGAGGTTAAGTATGCCAAGATATTTAAGAATATAACATATATATGATAATCTGTAAGCAACGCTATGATGAGGTGTCATTTTATACACTTTTCAGGGTCATTTATGTTGGAATTGGTTAATCATTAACCCTAATAATACAAGAATATTATATGAGCTACGCATAATCAGATATATTTATATAGCTAAAATTAAATAAACATAAAAAACATAAATAAGGAAACATACCGATAGCAATCAAGCTAGTGAAGAACGCAAGCTTCTTTGAGTACATGCACGTGTGTAATAAACGTGCTTACCGAAAACGACTCCAAGTTACTAAAGTAAGTAACATCCACGTGGCTCATACACTACACGTCAAGCAGTATCACCCGAATGCTAGTTCTTGACCAACGAATATGTGAACACAAGAATAATTAAAACAGAGAAACCCTAAAGGGTTGTTTATTTTGATCGCACCAAGAGAGAGGAGAGACAAGGGATGAGAATAATGAGCTCTAGGATCCTCCTTATATAGGGATAGATCTAGGGTTTACCTAAAAAATATTCCTTTTAGGAAAAGATAGCTCAAAAGCCCAATCCAACCCCATTGGGTCCTTTAGGCCGGTCGAACAAGTCCCCCACCCCCTTGGGGTTAACTTTTTAACTTTTCCAATTATTTATGGCTAATTACATTTAATTACCCATTAATTAAAAAGCCTTATTAGTTAGTTACATCTAACAAACTAATTAACGACCATTAGTGTTCATTCGTCGAACCATATATTAATATAAATAATAAATATACAATTATACTATTATTAACATTAATAGAATGATACCTAAATGTATAACGTGTGTGACCCCGTAGGCTCATGTATTCCTAGCCATATAAATATCTGTATGACATGAGCACAAACCAATAGCTCCCACTTGCGAATGTCTCATTCATATAATATACTATATTAACATTGACAAATAGTCTAGCAACATAATCATGCCTCTCAAATAATACCTGTAGATTTTAGTTTTTGGGGAAAACAATTTCAGCTCTTCTATGGTTTACGTCAGTTCTTTTTTTTTCCTTTCCCTTTGTTTCAGATACAAAGTTAATAATGGATCGGGATATTAGTCTTCCATAAATTTAAACGATTATGTTTCTGCATCTGTATTGATTCAGATCATCAAATGTAAAAAGAATCATCTTAACTACACTTTGGGCACGGCCATGCAAATATCTGATCAAACTAACGATGGGCCCAGTAAGTATCTTACTCCTACTCAAGTGGAGGAACAAATCCTATTTTGACTATAAGTGTCCGTCGTGTACTTTTAAACATTTTTGAAAATATCGCTATAACTACCCTTTTATAGTATAACGTTAGCTATACGATTATTGAAAAAAACAAATAAAAAAAATATTTATATTTTATTTGTGCTTTCCATACATGCAAAAACCCGCTTGAATCTCAAGTCTAAGGATAAACATAACTTTTACCATATGTGTAATGCACCTAATGACGTTGATCCATAAAGTGATTAACACGGGTGGGGTATCCAATATTCAACCTTGTTGAATAACATGATGAGTTTGGCAGAAATCCTCTTTAATATTTCCAGGAACTTAACTAAACACTCACAGTTTATTGTCTTAATACAATATTACCATATTTGTTAAACTGGTAATAGATAAAGCTTTAGTAGAATGTAAATAAAAACATTCATGATTTCATCATGTGAATATATGCCATATTATTATAAGATGAAAACAAATACCACGTTTATTATTTCATTCAAAGAAATAAACAATCGTTTAACATCCCATTCTAACAAATAGCTAAATAACATATCAAGATTTCTGGAGGACTACTAGCAGGAACAATCCAAATTGCCATAGCATGTTTAAAATGCTTATCGAACGACATTGGTTTTGTAAACGGATCAGCTACGTTGTCATCTGTGTGAACTTTCTTAAGGACAATCTTACATTCTTAAATTACTTCACGAATGTAGTGATATGTCCTTTGATAATGTCTGGCTCCCTTTAAGATTTCGGGATCAGCGGCGATTGCTATTGCATGTTCATTGTCACATAGCATCTCCATATGTCTTTTATTCGATGGCACGACATCGCTAAGTCCATCAATAAATTTCCTCATCCAGATAGCTTCCATTGACGCTTCAGCAGCAGCAATGTATTCGGCTTCTGTAGAAGACATAGCAGTAGTGCTTTGCTTGGCACTCTTCCAGTCTACGGCTCCACCATTAAGTACGAACACATACCCCGTTTGAGATTTGGTATCATCCTTATCAGTCTGAAAACTTGCATTAGCATAACATGATACTTTCATCTCAGCTTCATGTTTTGCCCCATATACAAGAACCATATCTTTAGTATTCCTTAAATACTTAAGAATAGTTTTCACAGCAGTCCAGTGAATCTCACCAGTATTTTGCTGAAAATGACTATATAAATTTTACGCAAAGGCAACCTCAAGGTCTAGTACCTTCTACCGCCATTACCTGATTAATACCTATAAGCCAAGATAAGGAACTCTTTGCATAGTTGTACTCACTCGGTGTTTTAGCACTTGAGACATTTCTATAGTCCGAGTTTTTTTTTTCCTTAATTGGGTATACCCTTCTTTGAAGTTTTCCATCCTACTTTCTTAGGTTTTCTCTAGATAAGCCACTTTGACTACGAGTAGTTCTTAGTTACCGCCTTAGCTCATATCACGTATGATCTTGTTCAACGGATGTATGTTGCTTCTCTAAGTCGTTTACAAGAAAAACACTTACAAGCAAGATTTAACTTCTTTGCAGCAATTGTAAACGTATTGCCTCCATGAGTAATATGTCTCGACATACAAGATTAGGAATGCAACACTACTCCTACTAGCTTTGAGATATACACATGGCTCATCAGGATTTTGAGTAAAACAAATCTTTTTGATTTCCTCGTCAAACCTTTTATTCTAACTTCTAGATGTTTGCTTCAATCCATAGAGAACGTTGAAGTTTGCATAATTTGTTGGGATGTTTTGGATATACAAACCCTTCCGGTTGCACCATATATACATCCTCGCTTAGGTGACTGTTCAGAAAGGCTGTTTTGACATCCATTTGCCAATATCATATGTCATAAAAATGCTGGCTATGGGCTAAAAGAATCTTTTAGCTCTTTTATAATCAGGAGAGGAAGGTTTCTCCATAATCTACAGCGTAGGTTTGGGTATAGCCTTTTGCTACCAGACGAGCTTTAAAGATGTGTACATTGCCATCCATGTCAGTCTTTTTCTTGAAAATCTATGTACTCCCAACAGTTTAACCATTAGGAGGAAGCTCAAATAGAATCCAGACTTAATTATCTTTCATGGATTGCATTTCTGTATTCATAGCTTCAAGCCATTTATCATATTCAGGATCTGATAATGCATCTTTATAATTAGGAGGTTCGTTAAGATCCCCTAATTCATACTCATCAACATCAACATAGAAACCATATCTATATGGTGCTTCAGGTATCCTTATAGATTTACGAATAAGAACTTTAACATTTTGAGGCTCGACCTCCATGGGCACGACCTCATTATGTTCTTTGCTAGTATTTTTAGAAGGTTGTGTATCTTCTTCTTGAATTAATTCAAGTCTTTCGTCACTCCTACTCATTTTGAGAGGTCCATGACTCCCACTCGCTTCTTGTACTATGAGGTTATTCTCAAAGAACTCAACATTTTAAGCAACAAATATCTTGTTCTCGGGTGGATAGTAAAAGTAGTAACCCATTGTTTCCTTTGGGTAACCTACAAAGATACACTAAATGGATATAAGATCATGTTTTTAGGCCCGTCTCATTTCATGAGTGCCTCACAACCCCAAACCCTTAAGTAGGACAACTTGGGAGCTTTCACATGCCATATTTCATAAGGCATCCTTTCAACCTTCTTGGTTGGAACCATGTTGAGAATGCGAGCTGCAGACTCGAGAGCATATCCCCAAAAGGATTTTGGCAAAGTTGTCAGATTCATCAAGGATCGAACCATACCAATTAAAGTTCGATTCCTCCTCTCAAACACCCCGTTATGTTGTGGTGTATAAGTCAGAGTAAGTTGGGATACAACACCACAACTTTTCATGTTATTAACAAACCCATGACTCAGCTATTCTCCTCCTCGATCGGATCAAATAGCCTTTATCTTTATACTAAGTTGATTTTCAACTTCATTTTGAAAGACCTTAAATGTTTCAAATACCTTATGTTTATGTTTCTTCAAGTAAATATAACCATCACGACTGAAAACATCTGTAAAGGTGATGAAGTAACTAGCACCCTCTCTTGACACAGTTCTAAAGGGGCCACATACATCAGTGTGTATAAGTCCTAATAGGTCCTTAGCTCTTTCCACTTTATGTAGAAAAGGCTTATGTGCCATCTTCCCAGATATACAAGACTTGCATGTCTCAAGAGATTCATCGTAAGTGGGGTTCAAGATCCCATCACGCTAAAGCTTGTCCATACGTTTCTTGTTTATATGTCCAAGAGAACAATGCCATAGATAAGAAGAGTCCAAAGAATATTTGACTCTTTTGTTGCTAACAATAAAAGTAGAACTGTCATTTGGATAAAGATTTTGCATATCTATTTCATAAATGCCATCATATGGAATTGCATTAAAATAAAATACATTATCTTTCGAAACAGAAATACCATAATTTGTAAATGTATGAATATAACCATTTTCAACCAAACGAGAAATTGAAATAACACCCCTAGTAACAGTAGGTACGAAATGACAGTTGTCTAATACAATTATTAAACCACTAGGAAGAATTAAATCAAAACTTCCAATCGCTTCAACGCCTGCACACATTCCATTGCCTATGTACAGACTTAAAGCTCCATATTTCAACTTCTTGCTTCTTCTAAGACCTTGCAAGGTATTACAGATATGAGTACCACAGCCCGTATCATATACCTAATTCTTATTAGGAAAAGCATAGAGTTCTATAGTGAAGATACCTGAAGTACTAGCCATGCCAGCCTCTTTCCTCTTCTTTAACTCAGCTTGGTAGGATGGACAATTCCTCCTCTAATCACCCACCTCCTTGCAGTAGTGGCAGATAGAGTCATTTGCCAGAATATCTCTCTTAGGCGGCAGTGTGATCTTGGGATTGGGAGCATAAGCAAGCTTATTCTTTCCCTTGTCCTTACCCTTCGCCCCTCGTGGTTTCCTTTCGTCCTTCTGGATCTTACCCTCCCGTATAGCTAACACAGCAGAAGTTTCAGTCTTCTTTGGAATGCCTTTCTCATGGAGTTTCAGCATAGCATGCAATTCAGCTATCGTCTTCCCCATGCTATGCATGTTGTAGTTCTGAACGAACTGATCATAGTCCTTGTTGAGAGAATTCAGAATAAGACTCACACCAAGTTCATTTGGCATTGCATAACCTAGGCATTCCAAAGTGTCCAAGTAGCTCTTCATCTTTAAGAGATAGGAGCTTACTGACTAACCTTCATCCTGTTTACAAGTGTGGGATGCTTTAACTGTTTCAAACAGTTCATGTTTAGCCTGCTCTTCGAACATAGTTTTTAGTTCTTTCAACATGTCATATGCATTGTATTTTCCCAACGTCCTTTGTAGGTCTGGAGACATACTCAGTACAAGACATGCAACCTCTTGCTCAAGATTGACAATCTTATAGTACTTGTCAATAGTGTTAGGGTCAGCAGTTTCAGGATCAAGGGCGGGTCCAATATGCTATTCCACAAACTTTATCTTTTTCTCATACTTGAGAACAATCCTTAAATTACGATAACAGTTTGTGAAATTTGAACCAGTGAGTTTCTCCGCTAAGAGAATTGACCTGATAGTCCTATTGTTTGTGTTTTGGTAAGTAGCAGCCATATACAAAACAATCAAAAGTTCCGAAAATATTAGTATTTTCGATAATAATCTCTTATAAAATTAACTACCCATGTTTATACATAAATAAACAATTAATTTTATTAAGAGTCTAAGATCCAACTTTGACATTGTACCATTAATGCAGTTGATCTACTAAAAATGGTATAACTCAAAAAGGTAATCAGCGTCTGATAATTGATAGCATGTGCAACTCTTAGCCAGTATGAGGCACAAGGCATCATAATCCATAATTACAATGTCAAGTAGCATGTTTAATCCCATCTATTGCCATTAGGTAGAAGTTCTGAACGACATACTCAATTTTAAGTCGTCTAATGAAAAATCAATAATTTTATGGTCTTAGGTCTGACCATACGATTGTTATATTACCTTGTTTGTGAAATTTACCTAAAACTGTTTTAGAGTAAAAATTACAACTCAAGTGATGTCATACTTGGATTGCAATTGACTTATTATTTAGGTAGATATTTGATAAAATAATGTTACCAAAATTGTATATAAGGAAGCATGCATACAACCTTATGACACTAGTTCTTTTAAAACATTTCCATTTCCGTTTGTTTTAAAATCTTTCTATAAATCCCTCAATTTATAAATTTTCATGCCATTTATAAAATTAGGGTTGCCATTTATTTACAATATTTTTAAGTATAAGTGATCTTACTACGGATAAGGTTAATTCCACGAGAAGAAATCAAACCCAAGTAACGATTAATGACATACTTAAAATACTGTTAAAACCGTTTATGTAAATTTTGTGTATTCTTGCATGTTCGTCGCGGGTTCCTTTACGGAAACCACTAAACCCCTGCCGTTATAGAACGTTTGCAAGGAAATTACAAAATTAACGTATATAGTTCATGATTTCGCAAAGTGTATGTATCAATATACACACAATAAGCATCATGTACTTTTAGTCCATATTAATTTTGAAAATCGTTTTTGCATAATTATAAAACATCATAAAACATGCAAAACATATTAAGCAAAATTAATCATACTAAAACTAGGAAATCAGGTTACGCAATTAATGTCAACAAAGGGCTTCTGCTATATTGAAATTAAATAATATCACATAACAATTCTCATGCCAATATATATATTTAAGCTTAATAAATTCATGGGTTACCTTGCATGGTAATCATGGTTGATATTTTTAAAAGGTAAATAAGCTAAATCAAATATCTATAGTAAATCTAAAACGCAAATAAAACAAATAAGCATTTTAGATAAAACATGTAAAATATATCCCTATATATTACTACCTTATTTATGTGACCAATTTTAAGCAAGATTATTTCTATAAAATAATTTTATAAAATAAATTTTCACATAAAAGGCAACAATTACACATATATAGGCGCTGAATTTTACATAATATTTACGTTTTTATGTAATTACTACGCTATATGATTTGGCTCGTGATGCCACTGTTAGAATTGGTTAATAATTAACCCTAATATTACAAGAATATTCTACGAGCTACGCAGCGGATATAATTCATATAGCATAAATAATTAACACATAAAACATAAATAAACACGCACGTATGTAATAAACGTGCTTACTGAAAACTACTCCAAGTTACTAAAGTAAGTAACCTCCACGCGGTTCATACACTACACGTTAAGCAGTATCACCCGAATGCTAGTTCTTGACCAACGAATATGTGAACATAAGAATAATTGAAACTGAAAAACCTTAAAGGGTTGTTTGTTTCGATCGCACCAAGAGAGAGGAGAGACAAGGGATGAGAATAATGAGCTCTAGGATCCTCCTTATATAGGGATAGATTTAGGGTTTACCTAAAAAACATTCATCGTAGGAAAAGATAGCTCAAAAGCCCAATCCAACCCCCTTGGGTCCTTTAGGCCGATCGAACAAGTCCCCCACCCCTTTGGGGTTGACTTTTTGACTTTTCCAATTATTTATGGTTAATTACATATAATTACCCATTAATTAAAAAGCCTTATTAGTTAGTTACATCTAACAAACTAATTAACGACCGTTAGTGTTCATTCGTCGAATCATATATTAATATAAATAATAAATATACAATTATATTATTATTAACATTAATAGAATGATACCTAAATGTATAACATGTGTGACCTTGTAGGCTCACGTATTCCTAGCCGTATATATATATATATATGTATGACATGAGCACAAACCAACAATTTAACTCTCAAATTCATGCAAATATGCTCTATTATTGCACTAAATCCTTTCTTTTTGTGTAATTAGCATTTGGGAAGCACTTGGATGGAATACACGTGACTTGGGCTCGATTCAAGAAGAAACAAGGCAAAACGTAACTTTTTAGCTTCGCAACCACCATCGTGACGTGGTCACCAATTGTGCCTCATTAGATGATTTTTGAACAAGTTTTGTGACTCTCTAGTGTGTGGAAACAATGTCACAAGAAGACCATGACGACATCACACCTACAAGGTGACGACATTTCAACCAATCCTGATCGCGCCAAGATATGTCGGCTGAACAACCCTAAGTTGATATCGACGGGGCGAAGGCATCACAAAACCCTAGTGACGTCGTCACAGCCCAAATCCTATATATACAAACCCTTTATCTTCATAATTCGTGTGTGGAACTTGGGAGAGCTATAGTACATATATTATAGATGATTTTTCGGGCTTTTTATGCCCCTTTTACTTACATACTCTCATGTTGGTTTGAAGATACGTAATCCATTCATTAATCATTCAAATATTTCTATGTGTTTGATGATTAATTGTTTTTCTTCTCATCTTGTTAACATGTTAGGCTAAATTTATATATATTTGCTTTTGACTGCATTAAACTTGGTTGTGAACTCTAATTTGTTGCTTCTTGTTAATGGTGTGCATGTTTGAGATTAGAAATAGCTATAAGATATTACATTAGCATAGACGTCTAGTGAAACGTGATTAGAATTAGATGAAACCCTCACGTTTGGGAATATAACTAATTAAGTATTTATTGTTGTCTGCTTAGGTGATCACGTAGATGCGTTTCTGACCAATTCACAATTGAATAAGGGGAATACTTACATATTACATGCGGAGGGTGACAGGGCAACGAGTTAAAGGAATCAGCTAAGGAGTAAAGCATGATTAAGTGAGAACGTTTTTTTACCTATAAGAGTTCCCACCAATATTCCTTTTCTTTCATAATTAGGATTAGTTTAGTTTAGTTTAAAATCCACCTCTCCCAACATATTAATTTTACTTGCTTTCATAAAACATAAAAATACAAAAATACTCTTCAATTAACCTTTAGAACCTAGTAACATATGATTCGAACCTACATCACTATTCCCCTAGAGAACAATCAATCCCTCGAGTCTTGCCTATACTACACTGCAACAATTAGGTTCTCTAACTATGAGGATTGTAAAACTTATGCATTTACAATTATCCGCATCAAGTTTTTGGCGCCGCTACCGGGTAGGTTTCGAATTCTATCTAGCTTAGGTCTACTCACTAGATTCCTATCAAGTGAGATTTTTTTAGGTTAGCTTTCTTTTTGTTTATCTTTTCTTCGTTCCCTTTGTTTTGTAACCTTTCCTTTCGTTAACCATCATGGGAGACAAAAACCAACTACGTACTTTAAGAGATTATTCCCGACCTAGCCACGAGGGCTATCGAAACATGATTGAGCTCTTCAAAGGAGACAATGTGGCATCTCTACGATCCGACACCATTTGGTTGGTGCAAAACGGATGTGCATTCCACATACTACGGTCCGAAGATCCAAACCAACACCTTAAGGATTTTCTCAAAATTACCGATTCTCTTTACCTTAATGGTGCAAATACAGAAAGGATGTGTCTGCATTTATTCTAATTCTCTTTTCGCGATCAAGCTAGCAATTAGCTTGAACGTTTACCTGTGAGATCCATCTCCACTTGGGAGGATCTCAGTACCCATTTCCTTGCTTAGGTTTTCACACCGGGGAGAACTAATAAACTTAGAAATGACATCTTGATGTTCCAACAACATTATGGTGAATCTCTTTCCGAAGCATGGAATCTTTTCAAAGACTTGCTCCAAAAAGTCCCTTACACTACACAAGCTGGGAAAAACCAGCGCACTTCAGTGTGATGAGGGATTACCTTTCTTTGACTTTCAAGCAGAAGTGCGGCACACAATTTGGGAAAATCGCCGCACTTTTCCTTGTACATAGATTATTTTGTTTTCTTTATTTAGCTTGACTTTCTTTCAACATAAACACTTGTATCATTTGCGATCCATGCTTAGACAATCTTCAAGTGAACCTGCACATATTTCATGCTATTCAGTATCGAAAGATCACGAGAAATGCAAATAATATATACAATAACGCCATCGAAAATATGTATAATTAAGGCGTTATCAGCGTTGTACGTTGAAAATCCCATAAATTGTTGACAACGTCTATAACATTTTACATGGCGTGCAAGTTCCTTGAACAGTTTTTTATCATTAACAACGCAAAAAATTTATCATTGTTAGAAATAAAATGTATATAGATATAAAGAGTTATAACGTACATCTTGAACAACTAAACATGTTTGCTTGCAAACTCACTAACATGACCCCCAAAAATGCCGATAACATCAAGTTTTTCTGACCAATTCGAACACATTTAATATTAACCATCATACCCTGGTATAAGTTTAAGTTTGTGTAAAGACCTTAAAGTGTTCAATTTATTTAAAAAAACATGAAGACTATTGGGAATAAAAGGCTTCTTAACTGTTACTACTGTTGGTTCAAGTTAATGCTGCTAGTTATGAAGATTACTACTGCTGGTTATAGTTTCTACTGCTGGTGAAGATTGCAGGAAATATTCTAAGTCATTACTACTGCTAGTTGTAAAGTTACTACTTCTAGTATTAGTTACTACTGCTAGAAGAGTTTTTGCTGTCAGTTATAAGTTAGTACTGTTAGTTATATGTTAGTACTGCTGATGTGATAAGTATAAGATATTTTAGGAAAAGATATGTATGTATAGAAAACGCGTTGTAAGCCCATTAGGGTTCCTTGGTGTATAAAAGGAGACCCTAGGGCATGTAGGTTAGTATCTCAATATCTCATCTTCATATAAAGAAATCGTTTTGTTATAGCTTCAAGGTTTTGTATAACCCTAACACTATTAAGAGTATTCGTATTAATATATTAAGGCTGAAAGTTTGGTATTATACAATCTTGTTTGTTACTGTTTTATTGCTTATTCTTCTTAATAGCATAGACTAGATTCCGTATAGTCTTTGAAATATTCAATCAAAGTTTCTATCATAGTTGTCTTGGATTTATTCAATACAACTAAGCCTTTTACAAGCTAAGCAAGATCTATTCAAGTGGGATCAACAAGATCTATTCAGGTTGAGAAAGTTTAAATAAGAAGAAACAATCTACACATACCAGATCTATTTGTTTGTGAAAACATGGAGGCAGTATCTTCACCAATGGTTGCTGCTGCAAAACTTCCAGTGCTTAATCTAGGCGAATTTGAGCTTTGGAAAATAAGGATAGAACAGTACTTCCTAATGACAGATTATGCTCTTTGGGAAGTAATAGTAAATGGAGACTCACCTCCACTAAAAAGAACTGTTGATGATGTTAAGAAAACATATCCTCCTACAACTGTAGAGGAGAAGTTAGCAAGGAAGAATGAGTTAAAGGCAAGAGGTACATTGTTGATGGCTCTTCCAAATGAACATCAACTACGTTTAAATTACCTTACAAATGTGCCAAGACTCTGGTGGAAGCTATAGAGAAAAGGTTTGGAGGTAATAAGGAGTCAAAGAAAAGTCAGAAGACACTTCTAAAGCAAAGCTTAGAAGGACTTGATCAAACCTACGATAGGCTTCAAAAGCTTATCAGTCAGCTAGAGATTTTGGGTGAAACTATTTCTCACGAAGATATGAATCTAAAGTTTTTAAGAAGTCTCCCATCAGAATGGAAGACTCATACCTTGATCTAGAGGAACAAACCTGATTTAGACACCTTGAGCATGAATGACCTATATAACAATCTGAAGATTTATTAAACTAAAGTTAAAGGGTCATCAAGCTTAAACCAAAATTCATAAAATGTGGCTTTTGTGTCTTCAAATAACTCTGGAAGTTCCAATCAAGCTCATGGTTCTAACTCTGCCAATACTAATAGTATGAGTGATGCTGTGATCTATTCTTTCTTTGCAAATCAATCAAACAGTCCACAATTAGATAATGAGGACTTACAACAGATTGATGTTGATGACTTAGAAGAGATGGATCTAAAGTGGCAGATGGCTATGCTGACCATGAGAGCCAGAAGATTCCTAAATAAGACTGGAAGGAGATTAGTTGAAAATGGTTTGAGACCATAGGGGTTTAACAAATCAAAGTGGAATTGCTTATAACTGTTTTACAAAGGGGGCCACTTTGCAAGGAGTGCAGGCTCCACTGGAAGGAATCAGGAATTTGAGAAAACCTGTATGGCGGAATGTGACAAGTGGAAACAAATGGACAAAAGCTTTGGTGGCTGCTAAGATCGGCTTGGGTATGACTGGATCGTGAACCAGGTGAGAAGGACCTACAAACTTTTCACTTATGGGCCATATTTCATCTTCTGATTCATTCAAGTCGTCAGCTAGATTCTGAGGTATCTACGTGTTATAAAGCATGTTTAAATTCTTGAAACTCTCAATAAAAACTTTTTTTGATAATTGACAAAAGATTTTAATAAATTCTCTTGTAAATATAGGAGGCTTAAAAAAGCAGGTCGAGTATCTGGTGAGGCGAGCGTGAGGGTGGTTGTACGGGGTGACGGGTCGGAGGTGGTTGGTGGGGTGTTACGGATCATAGAGGAGAGTTGGTGGGGGTTAGGCGGGGTAGGTTGATGGGTGGAGGTGGGTGGCGCGGTACGGGGGAGTGGGAGGGGTGAGGAATGGGTGGAGGATTGGTTGGGGGGGTTTGAGTGTGGTGAGGGTCGGGAGCTGGTGTAGTAGGTGGGGTGGGGGAAGTGGGTAGTGGGTGTAGGGGTGGGCGGCTTGGGGGCGGGGGGCGGTGGATGGCGTTGGGAAAGAGTGGAGTGGCGTATGTGGTGTTCGGGAGAGGGTGTGTGTGCGGGGATAACGTTAGTAGGGCGGGGACTTTGGGGGGTGTTTGTGAATCCGGTACGCGATTGGAGTTATTAAGTATTCGTTCTGTTGATTATTTTTTCTCGTATTATTTATATTTCTTTTTATAACTATATTAGGTTTTGTTTTAATGTGTATGGTTTTTCTGTTTTAATATATGCCTTTTTTTTTTGTTATAGATATCTATAGATATGCTTCTTTAATTATTTTGTTTTTTAGATGATTATCCACACCTTTAGACTAGTTGTGTATAAAAGAATAGGTTTGTTTTTTGATGAGGACATAAAGATTTTAATCTTGATTTTATGTTGAGGAGATGAGATGCACTAACAGGCTTAGAAGAAATTTGAAAAAGCTGAAAAGGAAAGAGATGCATTAAAAACGTACCTTAGAAAAGTTTGAAAAATTCAATTAAGAATCTAAGCAATAGTTAGAGATTTAAAAGGTAAGTGATAATTTAAGGAATGGGCGTTTTTTTTTTTTTTTTTTTTTTTTTTTTTTTTTTTTTTTTTTTTTTTTTTTTTTTTTTTTTTTTTTTTTTTTTTTTTTTTTTTTTTTTTTTTTTTTTTTTTCTTTTTTTTTTTTATTTTTTGTTTTTTTTTTTTTTTTTTTATTTTTTTTTTTTCTTTTTTTTTTTTTTTTTTTTTTTTTTTTTTTTTTTTTTTTTTATTTTTTTTTTTTTTTTTTTTTTTTTTTTTTTCTTTTTTTTTTTTTTTTTTTCTTTTTTTTTTTTGTTTATTTTTTTTTTTATTTTTTTTTTTTTTTTTTTTTTTTTTTCTTTTTTTTTTTATTTTTTTCTTTTTTTTTTTTTTTTTTTTTTCTTTTTTTTTTTTTTTTTTTCTTTTTTCTTCTTTTTCTTTTTTTTTTTTTTTTTTTTTCAATTGATTAGGGTTGATGATAGTCAAGTGGTTGATAGTCAAGTGTTTGATAGTTAGGTGAATGATAAGTACAAAATAGGTGAAGGGTGTCATGCAGTTCCACCTCCTTATACTGAGAACTTCATGCCCCCTAAACCTAATTTGGTACTTGCTAATAAGGAAGAATATGTTTTTAGTGCGCTTAACTAGTGTTGCTGATGCTGTAACAAGTAAAGCTAAGACTAGTATGTCAAAACCTAAGTTTGTTGGCGAACCACTTATTAAAGACTGGATATCTGATAGCGAGGATGAGAATGAGACTGAGTTTAAGTCTAAACAGAGAAAACCTAGTTTTACCAAAATAAAATTTGGTAAATCTAATGAGCAAGTGAAAACACCTAGGGAGTCTGTTAAGAAGATAAAGAATAAAAAGCAAGCTAAATACCCTATGAAAAATAGTCAAAGCCCTAGACGTAACCAGAGAAACTGGAATAACTTGATGACTCAGAAATTAGGAAGTAATTTTGAGTTTAAAAATAAAGCTTGTTATGAATGTGGAAGTTTTAATCATTTAATCAAAGATTGTGATTTGTATGAAAAGAAAATGGTAGAGAAAACTGTATGGAACAATGCTAGAAGGGAAAATCATCAAAATTCTCAAACAATGACTCACCCTCATCCAAAAGAAAATTTTGTTCCAAAAGCAGTCTTAATGAAATCTAGCAATAAATCACTTAATACTGCTAGGTAAAACTTTTCAAAAGCAGCAGTATCAGTTAATATTGCCAGACCAATTAATACTGCCTACACAAGACCAATAGTGAATAGTGCAAGGAAAGCATTAAATGTTTTAAATAAAGCGCATACACATGTTAGAAGGCCCTTTAACAAGTCTTTAAAAGAAAAAGTTAATACTGTTAAGGGAGATGTTACTACTGCTGGGCCAAAAGCAGTAGTAAGTGATAATAAGGGAAATGAGGCTAATGTTGTTAAGGCCTCAGCATGTTGGGTTTGGAGACCAAAGCAAAAGGTTTTAGACCATGTCTCCAGACACAATGGTGCATCAATGAACTTTAAAAGATTTGACTATGTTGATGCACAAGGCAGATCCAAGTCTGTAATGGCTTGGGTCCCCAAGAGAGCCTGATTCTCTTACTTTTTGTGCAGGGCAATCCACAGCTAGAATTGCAGGAAAAAGGAGTAATTGACAGTGGATGCTCTAGGCACATGACTGGAAACAAGTCCTACCTCTTAGATTATGAAGAAATTGATGGTGGATTTGTTGCATTTGGAGGAGATCCCAAAGGAGGTAGAATCACTGGTAAAGGTAAAATCAGTACAGGTAAATTGGATTTTGAAGATGTGTACTTTGTTAAGGAGCTTAAGTTTAACCTTTTTAGTGTCTCACAAATGTGTGACAAGAAAAACAGTGTTCTTTTTACAGACACTGAATGTGTTATTTTGTCTCCTGACTTTAAGCTACATGATGAAAATCATGTCTTGCTTAAAGTTCCTAGAAAAGATAACATGTATAGTGTTGATTTAAAGAATATTGTTCCTTTAGGAGGTCTAACTTGTCTCTTTGCAAAGGCCATATTAGATGAATCTAATCACTGGCATAGAAGCCTTGGGCATATAAATTTCAAAACACTAAACAAACTAGTGAGGGGAAACCTTGTAAGAGGTTTACCTTCAAAGATTTTTGAAAATAATCACACATGTGTTGCTTGTCAGAAAGGAAAGCAACATAAAGCCTCTTGTAAGACCAAGACTGTAAGCTCAATCAGCCAACCATTACAAATGTTGCCTATGGATTTGTTTGGGCCAACATTTATAAAAAGTCTAATGAAAAAGATGTAATGCCTAGTTGTCACAGATGACTATAGTAGGTTTAGTTGGGTTTTCTTTTTAGCCACTAAGGATGAAACTAGTGAAATCCTTAAAACATTCATAACTGGCATAGAAAATCTAATAGACCTTAAGGTGATAGTAATTAGATGTGACAATAGGACTGAATTCAAGAATAAGATCATGAATCAGTTCTGTGAAATGAAGGGTATTAAGAGGGAATTTAGTGTTGCCAGAACTCTACAACAAAATGGAGTAGCAGAAAGGCAAAATAGGACACTAATAGAGGCTGATAGGACTATGCTAGCTGATTTAAAATTGCTAACAACTTTTTGGGCAGAAGCAGTTAATACTGCTTGTTATGTTCAAAATAGGGTGTTAGTTATCAAGCCTTATAACAAGACCCCTTATGAACTTTTTCTAGGTAGAAAACCTATCGTAAGCTTCATGAGACCATTTGGGTGTCCTGTTACTATTCTTAATACATTAGATCACCTAGGTAAGTTTGATGGAAAGGCTGATGAAGGGTTCTTTGTAGGATACTCTACCAATAGTAAAGTATACATGGTATTTAACAATAGAACTAGGATAGTAGAAGAGAACCTGCATGTTAAGTTTAGTGAAGAAACACCTAATATTGCAGGAAATGGACCTAATTGGCTTTTTGATATAAATGCTATAACAATATCTATGAATTATAAGTTAGTTGTTGCAGAGTATCAAACTAATGGTAATGTAGGTACCAAAGAAAACATTGATGCAGGTCAAGATGGGAAGAAAATAGTACCCGATCAAAAGTATATACTGCTACCATTTTTGACATCTGGTCCATCACTCTCTAAAAGTTCAAAAGATTCTCCTGATGCTGGATTCAAACCATCAGGGGAAGAGGAAAAGATAGATTTTGAACATCAATAGAATGAAGATAGTGAGGTGCCAAATACAGAGGAGCCAAGAGTTAATCAAGAGAATGATGCAAATGTCAACAACACTAACAACATTAATATTGTTAGTCTAACTATTAGTGCTGCTGACATAGAAAATAATGCTGTTGATGAGAATATAGTCTATGGATGTATTGATGATCCAAATATGCCTAATTTGGAAGAGATTGTCTATTCTGATGATGATGAAGAAGTTGGTGCAGAGGCTGACATGAACAATTTGGCTACAAATGTGCCTGTCAGTCCTATTCCAACTACAAGAGTTCACAAGGATCATCCACTTGAACAAATCATTGGAGATATACATTCAACACCTCAAACCAGAAGGATGACAAAGAATGTGACTGAACATGGTATGTTTAGTTCAATGCAACAGAGAATTAACCATAAAGATTTTCAAAATTGTTTGTTTGCTTGTTTTCTATCATAAGTAGAACCTAAAAAGGTAATCCAAGCTTTGATAGATCCAAGCTGGATACAAGCAATGCAAGATGAGCTCCCACAGTTTAAATTACAGAAGGTTTGGACTTTGGTTGATTTACCACATGGCAAGAGGGCCATTGGTACTAAATGGGTGTACAAAAACAAGAAAGATGATACAGGTATTGTGGTTAGAAACAAGGCAAGACTAGTAGCACAAGGTTACACCCAAGAAGAAGGAATTGATTGTGATGAGGTTTTTGCTCCTGTTGCTAGGTTAGAAGCAATCAGGTTATTTTTGGCCTATGCATCATTTATGGGGTTTATTGTGTACCAGATGGATGTGAATAGTGCCTTTTTATATGGAGGAGGTGTATGTGTACCAACCTCCTGGTTTTGAAGATCCACGGTTCCCTAACAAAGTTTATAAGGTAGAAAAAGCTTTATATGGTCTACATCTGTAACATTCCGTATTTAAGGTCATTATTTACTCTGAGCTTTATTTCTATTTTCATTTTTGAGCGAGTTATTAAATTTTACGTTTACCCGATTTAGTAAGATTTTCGCGTTCTTAGCTTTGCGTAAGCCGTAATTAGAAATCTATTCCGTTTTCGCATCTTAAGTGATTTAATAATCTCATATTATTCCTCGATGATTATAATTCTCCTCATTTTCATTTTCCGTTGAGACTCGCGTTTACGAAAATTCTTGCTAAAACTCGCGTTTTTTACCTTAAACCTTACACAACACTTTAACAAAATACATATAAACTAAAAATCAAAAAAAAATATAATTTTTCCCTCCCCCCAAGGCCCAAAAACCGGATTACCCAAACCCATACACAATCACTTCTCACTTCTCCATAAAACTTCATCATTCCTTCTTCATTCTGCCGAATTCATACACTCCACCACCACCATCTCACAAATTTATTCAACTCCTTTTAGGCATCTTAACACCATCCTTTTGCCTCTTGCAAAGTTTGGTGTAGTTTCTTGAAGATTTGAAGGTGTTTAGGACTAGTTTTCTTGGAGTTTCTTGAGGGTTTTGATTGGGACTTGATTAGAAGAGTGTTACCATTG
>BQNB010112724.1:0-22093 GCA_026074375.1 Tanacetum coccineum | reverse complement strand
ACTAATTAACCATGGGGTTAACAACCTCCTCACAATCCTTAACCCATCCATCACTTTCAATTTACCTTAACCCAATCCACCGTGGCTAAAAGAAGGATCGCGATTGGGTGATGTGACGTGTATGATTGCTTTCTCTCACATAACTAACACACCAAGCCACATCAATGATCCGTGTGCACCCTCTTTAATCCAACGGCCTAAAAACCATATCAAGGAGAGAGAAGAGATGAAGGGCTGAGATTAAAAGAGATAGAAGGACCTAGAAGATGGGAGGAGATCAAGCTTCGGGTATAAAAACCCCCATCATTCCAGCACAAGTAGTAATTTTTGGTAGTTAATTTTTCAGTTTATTTTTGTAATAAGTTTACTTTTGTCGATTCAGTTGTTAGTAGTTTTTTTTTTATGTAATTTCAATTTTATGTTATTTCATTTTGAGTTGTAAGAACCCTTATTTCAGTTTTAATAAAAGTGTATTTTCATATCAATTCGTTTCTCATTTAAATTCTGTCAACAAACATTTGTATTTGTTATTGTGCTCACATGATGAAGGCTTGGAGTCTCTATTGGAGTTGGATGGCTGCTGAGACTCCAAGGGTGTTTAGAGCTAAGGGTTAGCACATAGGATTAGAGTAGGTCATTGTTGATTCAATATGAGCTTATGTGAATAAGCCATAAGCTCAGAATAAGCTGTTAAGCTTTCCTGTTAGCTGAAAACAAAGGTACTATTATTCTCTTTAAGTTTCAATAAGTTTTTTTTTATTTTTTTTTTCATAAGCTGTGGATTATTGTTTCATAAGAAAGTAGATAAGCTTTTTGGAATTGCTAAACAGTTTGATTAAGCTGGATTTATTAAGTAGTAAAATTCTGTTAAGGACCTTGAAGATTGCTATGTTTATTTAGGTAGAATACTAAGCTGATAAGAGCTTATAAGCTAATAAGCTCATACAGCTTATTTTAAATAAGTAAAAGTTAGTTTAAATAGTTTTAGCTTTTAAATTCAGTTAAAAGCTGTTTTTATAATTAAGAACTGAGATGCTGTTTGTTAAAAGTTAGGTGCTGCAGGGGCCTGCCTTGCATATTTTATAGTATTTGTTAGTTTAAAATTTACACAGTTAGTCCTTGTTAATTGCATAATTAGTCCTTAGTTAATTTTCATAGTAAGTCCTTCGTTAGTTTAATTGTTAAGTCTAGTTAGTCCCTAGACATGGACTGTTTCTATTCTGCCAAAAGTTCAAACTTTTGTTATTTTTTTTAAAACTTAAAATGTTTTGGCCGCCTACCCTTATCTTTCTGTTTTGAGCACTTTCGACCCATGTGTTTTGTTATTTGATTTAGTTTAAGTTTATAAAAAAGTTATAATTAATAAAAAAAATTATTTTTTAGTTTAATTGAAGTTAAATTAGTTTTTAATAAATAGTTTAAAAATTAGATGCTTTTAAATAAAAATTAACTTTCTGCCTTATTTCTCTTTATAAAAATATTTTTATAGAATTTTTAGTTTAGTTTTATATTTTTAAAAATTAATTTTCAATTTTGTTTCAAAACACTTAATTTTCAAACCTTTGTTTTTTTTTATTTAAATCTTTTAAATAGAAAACTTGTGATCAATTAAAAAAACGTTTTTCTCATCTTTTTAAGTAATTTAGAATTAATTTAGTTTAAAAAATATTTTTCTTAGTTTTTATCAATTTAATTTCTATTTTTAGGATTTAATTTAGATTAATTAGTGTTTAATTCATATAAAATCCAAAAAAAGCCTTATAAAATATTCTAATTTTCCTAAAATTTTCTTTAAGTCATTAATTTAGGTTAAGAAACTAGTTTACATTTTTAAGAATTTAAAACGCAATTTTTTTCTTAAATGTCGCATTTTTTATTTACTTTCGTAATTATTTAATTTTGTTAATTAGGTGTTTAAAATCGTGCCTTTAATTTTAGTATATAATTAAATCAAAAATATCAGTCTATTTCTTATTCAAATCAGGATCTAAACTAGAACGAGTGTTTCCATTGCACGAGTCTTTGGGGAAACGACCCGGGTGCTTCATACTTAGCCCTTTAATATACATTTTATATATATAATCTTTTGTGATGGATTGTCCAAGTGGATACTTAGGAGGATTTCCTTAATTTCACTATAAGTATAATTTATTTTATATGTATGGTAAAACTAGCAAGACATTTTTTGGCGCCTTGCCAAAAGGGGATTTGTGTTAAAGCATATCTCATTTTTCGAGTTTTAGATTTGGTTTGAAGATACCTTTTTCGTCCTCGAAAGTTAAATTTTTGGTCATAAATCCAAAAAAAAATAAATAATAAAAAATAAAAAGTTAAAAATATATTTTCCTTTTTCTTGTTTAGTAGAAAAGTAAAAGATAAAAAAAAAAAAAAAAAAATAAATATAAAATAGTAAAAAAATTCGTCTTAATTTCAAAAATAAAATTCACCATGTTGGTAACGCGAAACAGCCAACAAATGAATATCTTCTATTGAGATATTATCATTTCAATTTCCGTGAACTGGCAATATGTTCCCAAATTCGTAATCAAAGATTTAACACTACCTTTTGTGTCTCTACCAAGTACGGCGCTCACGCTTAAAAAGAAATTTTCAAGAGCTACCTAGTGAACTAAGTTGATTATTTGGTTTAAGTCTCTTTCGTGTAACCGTTAAAATTCAATTTAAAAAAAAATAAATAAATAAATAAATAAATAAAATAAAAAAAATTTAGTGTAAATTTTGCTTTTTAATTTATTAGTTTTCTTCCTTTTTATGTGCCATCTTTCCAATCTCGTATACGTCGTCAACAACAAACTCTTTTCGTAAAATCCCAATTTTGAAACAAAACGGTTGTTCCACATGGCCGAACAATCGACACGATGGCCCCAAATGTGTAGCAAGCACCCATCGAAGGGGATAATTCGTAAAGATGGCTATAGTTTGTTCCATACCGATCAATCGTAACTAATTTCGAACTTAAAAGCGAAACCTTTAATCAATCTTATGCAAAGTAAACAACTAATTTCCGGGTAGACAAATCCCCACAATCACCTTCGATTTTTTAATAGTCACTTCAACGTTTAGACAACCAGAAGTTTCCGAACACTTCGATAAAGCTTTGCTTTTTCCTTTCTCCTCTAACGTGAAAGCCCAGATTGGTTAGAACAAAGAACTCACACAAGATCAATTCTCACATGGACGACATTAGTTTCAAAATTCATAAACCAATAGTTTCGCACCTTCAAAAACCATACGTTATACTGATCAAATGAGATCATAACCTTACCAAAAGCCAACGAAGCCTTTAATGGAAGCATGGGAACGTTTTAAAGACTCCTTCGTCAATGTCCTCACCATTGCTTTTCATAAACTCCACGAACTGTAATTCCAACTTGATACTTTTTTATAACATTCCCTTATGAACCAAAAACGATCAAGATGCCTTAGAGTCTGGCAGCCGAAGTGTCAATTTCTTTCGTGGACAAAATGCCTCATGAAGGTTTAGCCGATTATTGAGAAGGCAAGTCAAAAGTTTCGTTACTCAATAAGTCGTGCTAGATATTCTAATGAGTGAGTAACCTATCTCCTCTTATAAGTCTTCAATCTTCTAATAAATTCCTTATCATATGGCAACAAATAGCCAGCTTCTCAAGATAAGATGACTTATCAAGATGAACAAAATGTTGAATGAAATGAAAGCCTTAGTTTGTTTACTACTCCTCCTGCACCAGCAAAAGCAAGTTGAGGAAGTTTGTGTCACTTTGGATCAAATCCACAATTTTTTCGACCCATTGTACCGATAAACTCGAAATCTGGAAACGATTTTCCCGTATTAGATAAGGATAATATCCGAAAACAATTTTCAACAAAAAGATTACCGCAGCCTTGGAAATTTTCTTCCAAAAAACCAACCTTCAAATTTGGCAAGTCAAAAGAGACCACCGGTTTCAATCAACCCAATGTCCAAACTAACCAATAACCAATATCAAGGGACCAATCCTAACTTTCAACCAAAACCGTGGATAGAAACTTTAATCAAAACCGCACATAAAAAAATAAACAACCATAACCAAGTTTATCAATGGCTCCACCATACCAAACACCAACCAATCAAGTTTTACCTTACCACCTCCAACAAAATAGTGTTTTGAAAACAGATTTTGAAAATTAGTCAAGCAAACTATGTAGTAGTTGAAGAAGTTCAAAATCAAGGTCAAAATTGTGCAGATCAAATGGCTAAAGGTACAAGTTTGTTGACAAGAATCTTTGTATAATTTCAAAAATCAGCCATCTACTCTCAAACTTCATGAACTCTTCCAAGTAACAAACCGTAACTAACCCTCGTCAGCAAATTAATGTTCTATCACCACAAGGAGGCGTAAGCTTTGGAAGAACATTCGATTCCTCATTGTTCCTACTATCCCGATGTTACAAAAAACCTCAAAAAGAAGCAACCTGACAAACCCAGAGACGTCAACAAGAAAAAGTGCAAAATCCAAATTTGGAAAATACCGCACATGTCCCACCTCCGGAGGAAGAAGATTCCATTTTCATGGAACATATCCAAAACCAACACAAAGAAAACCGTTTAATCTTGATCCTAATACTAAATTCGTACCCCAATCTAAACTTCCATAATCCCGAGAGGATGAAAGTTAGAGAATCACAACACATAAAGCCAAGTGCCAATATAGCCGGTTTTAAAATGTTCAAAACAACTTCGTTTAGAGATAGGATTGAAAGATGCTCTAGTCGAAATGCCATAGTTCAACAAAAGTTTGAAACTCGTTGTCTAAGAAAACAAAAGAAGCTTGAGGAGATCGCTATCAAACAACACCCACAACTTTCAACACCAAACCAAATCACACAATAAAACACAGGAATCAAATCACAAATTGGTATGTTGCTACATAAAAAATACAATTACCTCACACAAACTCCACACACACACACAACAAGCTTAATGCTAGAATGTTCCGCTATCATCATTGAACAAATTCCCGAGAAAACCTCGAAATACCGGGAAAATTTTCTTATCCCCATTGCGTTATCAAGAACTCAAAAGGACTAGTTCTTAGCCGATTCAGGAGCTACAGTTAGATCTTTTACCTTATACATCTACAAGAAACTTGACTTGAAGCATTTACTCCTACTCGTATGAAACTCAGCTAGCCAACCGATCCTTTTCTCACCCCTGGGCATCAGCCCCGAGGATGGTGTAGTTTAGAGTCGAAGATTCACTTTTCTTGCAGAATTTTGTGGTGTTAATTTTGAACCTACTCCCTAGATATTAGAGTGCCTATTATCTAGGAAAACCCTTCCTTCGAACTCGCAAAAGCTCTCATTGATCTATATAAGAAAAATTGACTTTAAGATAGGCAAAAGATGAAACTTGTTTACTATGCCAGATAAATCTGAGAAAAACAAGGAAAAAATTTTGTTCATTTAAGCATTTCTGTTACGATATTTCAAAAGATTGGATCCCGTTTTATGGCAGTACCGACTACTCTTCTGATGATACCTTCCTCCTAGTTCTTCTCCGGTGAAACTATGATAATCTTTGAAGTACCCGATGAACATGCTCCTCTTGATTCTTACCCACCTGGTGATATGATATCAACGCTTAAAAGGACCTGCATGAAGAAATTTTCAAAGAAGATTCGGATTAAAAAATTCCAACGATTACGCGATGAGTCCAGTCTTTCTCAATCACACCTTTATCCACAAGGATAGTTTTTGCTCCTAGAAGACGAAATATGATGAATCGATATTTTCTCAGCAATAGAAGTATCTTCTAAACTTAGAGGAAGGATATTTCGATCAGAAGGCAACATAGCTTTTCTTGTAATCTACTTAGTGATTATGATTCCCGTGGTAATAATCTCGATCCAAATGTGAACCTCCGATCATAGAGCAGAACAGAAAGAATCTTCAATATTACGTTTTCCTCCAAGGAGTGATACCTCTTGCACCATGAGTTCGCCGGTGAGCCTTCTACATCTCCGCCGAGGAATGATCGTGAATTTTGAATATCTTAGTCTTATGACAGTAGCTTATAAGTGACATTTCAACTTCCCAGGGAAATTTTCATCAAAATTCAATTAACAGTCTCTTCCCATATCTGCTAATCACCCTATAAGATAGTGAGCCCACTCAAGAAGAAGATTGATATTTCTCCTTTTCCAGATGATTTAATTCCGCCTGGTGTTGATAACTGATTCTGAAGATGAAGTTAATGAGTCACCTAAGCCTTATGATCACCAAGATGATCCTCGAATTCCTCAACCTCCACCGGTAACCATCCGGATATTAGAAATGTTTTGGAACCCAACGCGGGAATTTTGATAATCAAAGAGTTTTAAGGGTTTTCTAAATCTCAAATTGTTATACCATATTCCTAATACCCACCCTTGTTTCAGATTTAGCCCGTTCATGTTCCTCAATTGTTCTCCCTACCAAGAAAGAAGACACCATTTTTTACCCGGCAAAGTCACATTCCTAAGAGCCATTGGCACGTTCTAAACAGGTTTTCTTTGTTCTAAGTATTGGCTCTCAACCTAAGACACACTAAATTCAGGATCGAGTCGAGCTTTACACTCGGTAATCAAAAAACAAACTGCTTCGTGGGAGTACACCTCATGCTTATCATTTCTTATCAATTTTATTTCTAACCTCTAATGTTGAGAGTGTTAGTGGCCCGTCCTCTTCGTTTCTCGTTGTTTGTTATGCTGTGTTAGTGATTTGGCAGGATGAACACCAAAATTTCAAGAATCCTCTCGTGTCCGATGTGGCCATCTATTCCGGTGCCACTAGAGTTTTCTCATCCTTTGTATAGCGAAATATATTTGGGGAGATCAATATACCTTTCTCATTATCTATTAACGAATTATCTTTGTCTACTTAATAAACACTTAGATTTTCCGAGAACCCACTTTAAACATTGAGGACAATGTTTCATTTTAGTTTGGGGAGGGAATCTATCATTTGATGTTGTCTTCTTATTGTGGTTTCTCACGTACAACGCGGTTCTCCCACAAAAACACAAAAATTTTAAATTTTTAATCAAAAAATATATATATATTATATATATATATATATAATATAGATAAATAATATATATGTATATAATATTATATATATATAAAGACAAAAATCTTAGAGTTTCCCTGGTAAGAATAAGAAGTAATTTTTGACCGTCGATCGAGTACTGTAGATTTTTCTAGCTTTCTTCCTTAACAATTAATGATAGATTAGTATATGCTCAGATACACATATAGATCTTTAAACATGTCTAACTTGAAATCGTTAGTAAATGAAGACTTTGTGCTAATCGTCCAAGTAGATTTTAAATATTCCAAATTGGAATTTTATAAAAGGCTAAGCATTTTGCAAAATTTCTTTGTGAAGAAACAAGAGAAATAATGAGTGTTATTATAAGTTTCATGATATTAAACTAGAATAGTTGAGATTTCTTTCAAGCTCATATTATTACTGCTTTTTTCTCCCCATTTATTGTTCACCTCATATAGTATAATAGTTTAATAAATAAAGTTGTTATGGTTTTTTTGGTTAATAATTAGCTAATAAAAGTTTTCTTTAGTCCTTTGTGATTAGGATAGTACAAACATCAGGAAATACTGTAATTTGGCTTAAAAATACAAAAATAAATCAATAAGTTTCTCTGCCAGATTACTTCATCGTGTCGGGAAGGCGTGGCCGATTGTCGGAAGTTTTCCATATAAAGTAATATTGTCCGGTGTCAAAATAAGTAGAATAACCTCTTGTCGACTCGCAAGTCGATGTGGCTTCGAGATAAAACACCGTGTTTACTTATATAAATCCGAAGAATCTGAAATAGTTTGACAGCATCTTGTCGGAAGGCTGGCCGATGTTGTAGCCTAAAACTAAAGGACTGAGTTTAATATGTTGCTTAATTTTTTGTCTTGTTTTGTGGGCCTTAAAGAGCCTAAGGGTATATGGTGCAAATAGATTGGTCCATTCATGTCTTAAGAAAGAGCCTAGAGGTATATGACAATTAATGGTGCCGTTGCTTAAGTAGCCTAATAAAAGCACAAATTTTGGTTGCCTCATGTGGACTTTATTCTTTATTTGCATTTGATCTTTTGAAAAGGGCTAAGAGCTAATTATTGCATAAACCATAGTTCTTTACCATCACGCTTTATTTTTGGAATTAATAAAGATATCAAACAAAAGTCTTAAAGAGGCTTCTGTAAATGACTTTAGTAAAATCCTGAGATACAAAATAAATTTGCGAGGAAAAGTAATACACAATATATATTATGAGTAGTGTTAGTGTCATGAACTGGTGTAATTAGCGAGTATGATCTTAGTCTTTTTAACTTGGCATGGGAAACGTGAAAAATCGGGGATGATGAAGTTATCTTTTAGACCTTAATTGAGCTTTTTTGTTCTATGATCCTCAAAAGTGAACCAATAGTGGTAGTAATGAAAACATTGCATTATTCAAAACAAATAAATTGCGTATTAGGTAGTTAATAATCAAGAAAAATCATAAAAAAGAAAATCTTATAAAATGGGAAAGTCGGGTGATTTTATAACTTGTGATCATCTTAGAACAAAACTCTTTGCTACATCTAAAGGTTGAGTTGGGGAGGTTTCGAGTAATTGGTTACGACATGTGATATTGCGGTGAATGGGAACACATAAACAATCTTAGTTTGGGGAATTTTGATAAGTGTAGAATACACATATCTATTTATGCTTAAAAAGAGCCCAAATGAAACCCAAAACGATCAAAATGGCAAAAATGTTGCGGTATCTATTTTATTGTACAGTATGTGATATGTCAAATATCACAAGAAATCATCAAAAACGAAACATACGAGAACGATGATGATCAAGAAGTCGAAGAGAACGATCAAAAGCCGATGCCAATAGATCATGCCCGCAGCCTTCTACAGTCAATTGCAAGAACCCACAGTCAACCAAACCCAGCTCCATTGTTTTAAAACACAAGGGCTGAATATGCAATTTGCCCAAAGTTGTTTATAAGCTAAGAAAATGGTGGCTTGCCCAAGCCCATGTGGTTCCAATTATTAATTCCCCCAAAGAAGTAAAAATTCGCAGGGGTCTAAACCCGGGTCCAAATAAAACCGCATGGAAGTACCCAACTATTCAACGCAATCATAACCTTACCCCAACCCGATTACCCAAATATAACCCAAACCCATAACCCGACCTAACCCACCCGCAACCCGCTTAACTTATACCGTTTTTACAGTTACTATTTCACTTATTTCACCCCAATAGGCGATCGAAAGCAAACTCACACACAACCGAATCCCTCAAGAACAACCCAATGAACGCCTATTTCTTAAACCACTGTGAACATCACTCCCATCCTAAATTATACCATATTGGTTAATAACCCTCTCACACCTCCGTAACCCATCCTTCACGTGTCAATGAACCCAACCAAATCCACCGTTGCTGATAAGAACATTTGTATTGTTGAGTAACTGGTGGTGATTGGCTTACACTCAACATAACTACCCCCACCCGCACACAAAGCCACGTCAAGATCCGTATATACACATCTTTAAAATCCTACGCTTACATCAAGGGGATAAAGAAGTAGTTGAGGGCCAATTAAAGAAAAAAGGACCTAGAAGATGGAGGAAGAGATCAAGCTTCGGTATTAATACCCCATCATTCCAGCTTCATCGAGAGAATAATTTAGGTGGTTAATTTTTAGTTGATTTTTAAGTTTAAGTTTTGTTGATTCAATTGTTAATATTTATTTTTATGTAATTTCAATTTTATGTTTTATTTCATTTTTGATGTTAAAGAACCCTTATTTCCATTTTTTAATAAAAGTGTTATTTCATATCATTATCATCCCATATAAATTCTCAACAAATGTTTGTGTTTTTATTGTTGATTCGATCAAGGCTTGATACCATTTGACAAAAGATGGCTGCTATGGTATCAAAATTGAGTAGCTGA
The DNA here is from genome assembly GCA_026074375.1 of Tanacetum coccineum. Taxonomy (NCBI): domain Eukaryota; kingdom Viridiplantae; phylum Streptophyta; class Magnoliopsida; order Asterales; family Asteraceae; genus Tanacetum; species Tanacetum coccineum. The sequence continues at coordinate 12,106 of BQNB010112724.1, read as the reverse complement.
GGGTCAGCTTATAGTTAAGAATAGATTAGTTCTTTGAGATAGAGCGTTCCATGTGAATTAAAGACCATAAGCCATTTAGCTTTTATTATCTTTCCTGTTACATGCTGAGAAGCCAAGTACTACCTTTTTTTTGTTTTGCATTTGTTTTTAATTCTTTTTTTTTTCATAACTGTGGATGTATGGATTTCAGAAAAGTAGGATAAGCATTGTGATTAGCTAAACATTTGATTAAGCTGATATATTAAGTAGTAAAATTCTTGTTAAGACCTTAATATTGCTATGTTTAATTTAGGTAGAATTCGAAGCTGGTGAGTAAGAGAAGCTTAAAAGCGAAAAGCTTATTTAGCATTATTTTAAATAAGTACAAAGTTATTAAAGATATTTTGAGCTTATTTTTAAAATTCTGTAATAAGCGGGTTTATATGTAAGGAATGTATCTGTTTGTTAAATAGTTTAGTGCTGCAGGGCCTGTCTTGCGCATAGGTTTTATGAGGTTTCTGTTAGTTTAAAAAGATTTACTCTGTTAGTCCCCCTTGTATAGTTACTCTGCGTTAGTCCTAGTTAATTACCATGGATAGTCCTTTCGTTATTTAATTTGTTAGTCTGTATTAAGTCCCTAGGCCTGGGACTGACGTTTCTTTCTGCCATTGGAAGTTCAAAACTTTGTTCTTTTTTTTATAAAACTTAAATGTTGGCCAACGCTACCCTATCTTTCTGTTTTGACACTTTCGACCCCATGTGTTTTTTTGATTTATTTAAGTTTATAAAAATCTTTAATTAAGTAATAAAATTAGGTTTTTTAGTTTAATTAGTTAAATTATTATTACATAAATAGTTTAAAATTAGGGCTTTTAATAAAATTAATTTCTGCATTATTTCTCTTTATAAAAAGTATTTTTATAGAATTTTTAGTTTAAGTTTTATATTTTTAAAAAATTAATTTTCAAATTAGTTTCAAAACATTTAATTTTCAAACCTTTAGTATTATTATTTATTTTAAAGCTTTTAAATAGGAAACTTAGTGATAAAAAAAAACGTTTTCGTCACCTTTTTAAATATAATTTAGAATTAAAATTAGTTTAAAAAGTATTTTCTTATTTTTAACAATTTAATTTCTATTTATTAAGGAATTTAATTGAGATTCATTAGCAGGTTTATTCTTTGTTAAAATACCAAAAGCGACTTTAAAAGAATATTTCTAAGTTTTCCTAAAATTTTCTTTAGCATGAATTTAGGTAAAGGAATCTCAGTTGTACAGATTTTAAGATTTAAAACGCATTTTATTTACTAAACTTCGCTTTTTATTTAACTTTCGTAAATTAGCATTAATTTGTTAACTTAGTTGTTTAAACGTGTCCTTTAATTTTAGTTATAAAATTAAATCAAAATATCTCTTTCTTATTCAAATCAGATCTAGAACGTAAACGAGGGTTTCCATTGCACTAGTCAATGGGAGAAAAACGACCCGGGTGATCCATACCTCCTACCCGGTTTTAATATACGTATTTATATATAAGCATTGGTGAGGTGGGATAATTTCCCTTTGGCCTTACAGGAGGCCTTGTGTTGCTTTCCCTTCTGACAAGCAACACAAGTGTGGTCATTTTTGAAACTCTTGGAAGGTAACCCTCTAACTAGATTATCCTTTACAAGTTTATTTAAATTTTTGAAATTAAGGTGACCTAACCTCCTGTGCCACAATTTAGCTTCATTAGATGAGGCTTTTGCTAATAAACAAGTGTATCCTTTTGAAGAATCAACAGTTTTCATATCAAAAGTATACATGTTGTGTTGCCTAGGAACTTTAAGAAGAACCTGATTTTCATCAGGCATCTTGAAGTCAGAGGACACCACAAAACATTCTTTTTCAGTAAAAAGTACATTTAGCTTTTTATCACATATCTGAGATATGGAGAATAAGTTAAAATGTCCAAGTTCTTTCACAAAAGCCACATCATCAAAAACTAAATTTCCTAATCTAATAGTACATTTACCACTGATACTCCCTTTACTTCCTCCAAAAGTAACAGATCCCACTTTAGAGAGTTCTTGATAATCTTCAAGATGGGCCCTGTTACCAGTCATGTGCCCAGAACATCCACTTATTTTTACCAGTCAAGTGCCCAGAACATCCACTATTCTAAAAAAACCTCTATGCTTCCAAATGCTTCAGTGGATGATCCAGCACACACACAAAAAGGATTATTTCTCTATGGGACGCCAGGCCTTCGATAGGCTTGTGGGTCAAGATATTCTAGATCACTCCTTCCTTGATTTCACATGGGTTAATAAAACCAAAGGTGACCATAAGAGACACATATCATTAACTAAGTCCATGTTACAAATGTAGAGGTTAGTAAGAGAAACTACTCATGACTATGGTTATATGACTCACAAGTCACCCTTAAAACCTCCAAATGTTTGTCCGCCCAACCCCCCTCCTGAGAGAAATCTTGGTCTTTTGTTTAACCACCATTTGACTAGTCCTTTACATATATATCACATGCATCCCAAGTAATAACAACACACAACACAAAACACTTAAGAAAATCAACTCCATTTCTCTTCTCTCTTACCCCCCCTCTTTTGGCACACAAAACACAACCCACCACAAACAAATTCATAAAACTTATTTTACCAACTATATACTAAAGTAAACTAAGATCATATATTAAGGTAGATACAAGAAGGTTTGTTGGAGCTTGGTTGTTGCTAAGAGGGTTTAGCAAGGAACAATGGAAGCTAGGGTTTTCTATGTGAAAAGTATAGGGTTTTCCAAAGCTTGGTACAAGCTATATGTTTTATATCTAAACAAGGGTTTAGATATTGAGGTTGTCTTAATAGCATCATCATAATGTGTTATCTAAAACACTTTTATAACTTTTACATTTATTCTTTTATGCATATATAAGTCCTATGTAGCGAATCACCATTTAGGATACTTTAACTTTGTAAAATGGCATTTTACACTTTTGTATATGATTTTGTATACTTTTACACTGTTATATAGTTATTAATATCAAATTTATATGGAAATGGTAAGTGTTGTACCATGTTGGATTAAGTGTAAAAAGTATGATGCAATAGAAGTAGTACTTAAAAGTGTACTTAAGAAAGTTTATGATTTAAAGGTGTTGTTAAGGACTTATTATCTTGGAACACTCTGGATACAAATTTATGGACTAGTGGACAACTATAATAGTTAAAGGACATAATGATAAAAGCATAGTAATAGACTTGTGACAAGATGGTTAAGCTTAAAAGTGCAAAAACTAAGTTTAAACATGTTTTTATGAAAAACATCAAAACTTTATGTTTTAATTCGACACATAACCTATTTATTTTAATGTTTTTTATATAAAATAGTACGGGCTCATTAACGGATTCAGAAAAGTACGAAACTCAGAAAAACGGATTAAAAACGAATAAGATTACGTAGTATTACAAGTTATACGTTAATTTAAAACACTTATATAACAGAAATATTATAAATAAAAAGTTATAAAATACTTCGATATATAAAGAATATATATTTTTCACAGATATCACTTATTTATAGGGGATTCCAAAAACATTTTGAATCATAAGATTATGATCATAACGAAGGAGTTTGAATTACGCGAGTTTGATATAACTTAAATGTTTAAAAATACTTTATAAAAGTTACTGTTCATCTCAGACATGAACAGTATTGAAAAACATCCATTAAAATAGATAGACCTGTTTAATAAAAAGCGTGCTCGAAAGAATCACTAAAAACGGAAGCTAAAACGATAAAATACACATTTACGGGTTTTATTGATAACTAAATTTATAAAAATAAGTATATTAAACTGTCAATAAAGAGTTAAAAGTACTGTTCACCAGTAGTGTCAAAAATATGAAAAGTAATATTATTGATAACTCATCTAATACGAAAGCGTGGACAAAGAAAACGTAATAACTGGCCTTAAAACGATAAAGTATACTTCGTTTTTTAACAAATGAAAGAATTTAGTAAACGTTTTAACTTTATAAAATACGATTTCACAAACGCAATAGATGGGATGTATAGCATATATAAGATTGCATATGGATAGTAGTTAAATCAAGTGCTTCGTACTTACACGGGCCTATAAATTAATGTAAGGTTGCACTCGGCGTTTATCTGACGCAATTTCTTGATATAATCTGATATTTATTATCAAGGTGAGTTCATAGCCTCACGTTTTACATTTTAATGATTACAAGTATTCGAGTGAGGAAACAATGCATAGTTTTGAATTGGATGCAAGTGGACATTCACATTTACGATTACGTGTTTGCCTAAGTAGCGATAACCCTCTGAGCCCATTATCATGAACTGTCAATTACTGTTGTGAGCGCGAATGTTATAAATAGATCTATTTGGGATTGACATCCCCGTTCGGGTGAGTCATGCTCACTGTGCCGGTTTGCCGGACAATGAACGTATACCATGTCGGACATAGGATGTTGCGGGTTAGAACATCATCACGGGCAATGTTGGCAATTTATATTGCATTTCATACATGTCGAGCTTCAGTGTCATGAGCTTAGGAAAACGTAATTACATTTTATGATGTTTGCATCTGTTGCATTATCATGGGGAAATCTTGCGGTCCTACATTATACATTTTATAAACCTATGAATTCACTCAACAATATGTTGACGTTTTAAGCAATGTTTTTCAGGGGATCAATAAGGCACGAGGTGCAAGGGATACATTGGTGGTTTTGATTTGGATGTCATGCATTAAAGATTTTGTCGCATTACATTTTGTATATCTGTTATGGGCTAGAAATCTTTGTATTTTGAACAAGTGAACAAGTGAAGCTTCGGGCTTTTGTAACAAACAATTTGTTAAATCCAATGTATCAGTTTTAAATGGCTTTTAATGGTCGTTCTTATATATATCTTGTGTTATTGATCTATGAAGTACCACCCCTAACCCATATTCCGCTGCGACCCAATTTGGGGGTGTTACATGCCATACTCACCGTCTACAAAGGAAATGATAGAAGAAACTTTAAGGTTTACAACCCCTTCAAGTTTGCAGACTTTGGAATTACTGAGTTGGATGAATTGGGCCCTATCATTTAGAAGAAAAAGAACAAGATTGTTGGTAAACTGATGATATCCCTGCAAAAGAGGTATGAGAGGCTGAGAAAGATCCCTAAAGAGCTTAGAATGCAATCAGTTCTTCCACACCCTGCTCATGAACAAGCATCCTCCCAGCTCTTAGGAAGAAAAAGAACAAGAATGAAACTAGAGCCAGAAATCTGCATTCCTACCTTGGAATGCAACATGAGTCTTCCAGAAGGTGTGCCATTTGTAAACAACATGGTAATCGAAGAAACTAAGTATGAGGTGTTCTTTACTGATGTATTTGGTGATGAAGCCTTCCAAAGATGGAGTGACATCAACAAAGTGGGAGTTGAGACTCTGATAACCTACCTTGTAATGGCCTCAAACATCACAACCCCTGAAAACGCAAGGTTCTGTCAGAAACTAAGGGAGTTAATTACAAAGCACCCTGATTAAGAAAAGCTGAAATCAAAAAGGGTGAAATTGGAAGCATTAGGATACAAGTTGGATTGATGGCTTTTGTAATGTTTTGATTATCTTTTGTAATAGATTGGTAGGAAAATGTAATCCCTAAGTAATGAAGTACTTTTAAGTTACATGTATCCCTTACTTTATTTCTAGACTCAGTGTGAGAGGAAGCTGTATATACTCACTCACACTAAAAAATACTTAGGCTATTTTATATCCCAATAGGGGGAGATTGTTAGGCCCATTTAGTGTCTAATGATCTTTCACTAAGATTTGAATAAAAAATATCCTAAGTGATTAAATATCCTTTAACATTCAAAGGTCACTGAGTGAATAGTCACTCAATGAGTTGCCTTCAAGATGCTCAGCCTGAGTCTACAAGAAAGACTTTAGCATTCAGTGAGGTGGTTCTTAGTGAATGAAGCCTGAGCCAAAGAAAAAGGTGATGGGTTCAGTGAGTTGTAGCAATCGACTTACTGAACTCTATACGATCTCCAACAACTAGAAGACCCTAAAGACAAGAGCCTGAAGAATAGGCGGTTTAGTTTGAAATGGATAAATCCAAGCTCATATCCACCTAAAGTCAAACTATCATGAATAGGGTATAAAGACAAGGTTAGTGTTAGCATTGACCTTTAAAAGAGTGTTTGTCCCATACTTAGAATAGATTTGTAATCGAGACAAAGTTGTACAATATGTACTAGCCTATCAGCATTGGGACACTCTCTTATTACCCACGTAGGTGCTACCCTACCTAAGTAGTATAAATAGAAACTCTTGTAAATAGGAGTTGGCCATGTTTGTGCATTCAAAGTTGCATCTTTCACAAACACCTACTCCTCCAATATGTACTAAGTCCCTAAGAAAGCTCAGTTGATTAGCATAGTAGTCATCTTTTCATAACACTTTAGGTTTATGCAAAGTTGTTAGTGAGGATATCACACACACACACACATTATCATTCAATCCCCATTGTAGTTCCGCATACAATAGGGGTATAATTCTTAATAACATAAGAGTTAAATGTTGAAAATTAGTTTTGTGTTTGTTAGTGTTTTATACTTATATCATGTCAAAACTAATTTTCATTTACATTACATATAGCCATGAGTTCGTTTATCTTAACTACTATAGTTTTAGTCACCAAATCAAAGGGAACAACAATTGCAAGTAGTTAAGGTCCTCCTCAACCTTTGATCTGTGTTACTTAATTATTAAATAGACATTGTGGTGACACCATGGCTCATCCTCATGATTACTATAGCTATAATACAAATAAGTAAAAACACCAATGACATTGACATAAGCTCTGTGGAGGCTTATGCATTCCTGGGCCGAGGCTTCTTTCTTGTGAACAAATCTCTACAAGAACATAATAGTTTAAAGAGACATTATGGTGACACCATGACTCATCCTCGTCAGTACTATAAATATAATACAAATCAGTAAAAACACCGATGACATTGATATAAGCTTTGTGGAGACGGATGTGTTCCTGGGCCATGGATAATTTCTTGTGAGTAAACTGCAAGAACATAATCGTTTCTCGGTAGTGATCGACCTCTTATTCATGAGAATTTTTAGTCTGTTATGGTTTGTGAGGCGTGGAAGCTAAAGGAATGCATATGTTATTTATAGATGTGAGATGCTTTTTTAACAGATTAACGTATCAATAGCTACTCCTGTGTAATCTAATAGTTTTCATATATACATTAACATAGTAACTTAGCGGGTGTTTGGATTATCTTATTCTACGAGCTTATACGAAACTGGAAACACTCATAAGCTCACTTTTTTGGCTTATGAGCGTATTCACTTGAGCTTATGGCTTATATAAGTTCTAAACCTCAACTAGATAAACTCATAAGCCCATATCCCAAAAAATAAGCTAATCCAAACACCCCCTTAAATTTGTCAAACGCGATGATAATCTCATCTGGTTGATATTAAACCATTAACACTAAAAAATTTGCATTACAAATTATTATCATAACATTGGCATGTAAACAATAAAGTTTCAATGTGAAACTAACTATCAACAACTGCACCTATTTAATCTCTTAGTTTTCCTCTATACATTATCATCTTAGTTTAAGGGTGTTTGGATTAGCCTATTTTATAGGCTTATTTAAACTTAGAAAAAGCTCATAAGCTCACTTTTTCGGCTAATAACTTACTCCATTTAAGTTCTAAAACTCGACCTAATAAGCTCATAATCCCACCCAGAAAACATTGGCTCATGAGCTTTTCTGATATCAAAAGGTCCATAAGCCCGAAAAACAAACCATTCCAAACACTCTTTTAAATTAGTCAAACTCAACGAAAGCTCATCCACTTGATCTCAAATGACACACACTATTATTTTCCCATAAATTAAAATTAACCCTTATATCATTCAGACCATATAATGTCGTATATTAGTTTGACCATCAAAAAGTCAAAACCTTTCTAAATAAAAATCTAACAAATACCCAATTGAATATACACATAACCGTAATCTTTTCCTGAAAAAAGATGAGACCTTGAGTAAATAATTATTGGTTTTCCTTATAAGTGGTTTAGAGAAACCATAACTTCCAAAAATATGATCGAGTGCAACATCCATTTGGGTCAAACCCTTCTGCAAAACCATCAAAAAGATGATTAGATTAATGTATCACGCTTGTAATGAAGCAACTTAAGTTAGCAATCTGCCTTCGCTAGACCACTACCACCAAGATAATAGTTTGTGGGGCTCATGAGCAACCATCCTCAAAATATACCTGCCTTGAAGTATTAACATAGGATAATATATCTAACTTTTCTTATGAAAACTAATTATATATTGAAACTATTTTACATGTAATCGATATGCATACAATTTCATTTATATCAAATTCTGAGAGTCTGGATTTAATCACCAAGTAACTAATAAAACAAAATTCCAAATGCGTTAAAGCACGATTTGCACTCATAAATTCATACGAGGATATAAACAATGTACAAAACCAATATCTCAAAAAGTACCTGAATATGAAATAGCCTCAGTATATTATGATAATTTCCCTTTTTGTTTCTCCTCTGTTTAAACACTGCCTCGTCCAACATTAAAGGTTTGTCTGACTATAAATAAATAATATAAAAGAGTTGATAAGACGTATATGAGTAGAAACATGAACTCATAATTTCATGTACAACTAAAAAGAATGTGTATTACAAAGACCCGTCTGACCTATGCCTTTTAATTGCAGTGACCCATCAGAATAAAATGACACTTCTAAATCGTGCCTTTTGAGTGCAGTGAACTAAAATAGATCAGTAGTGTGGTTCAACTAAGCTGAATTAGTTATTTAGTTAAAAAAACTTATTATTCAATAGTGAAAGCAAGAGTTATCAAAAACATGTAATCCAGCCTAATCTCGACGATTAACTAAATCATCATACCTGAAGAACAAAAAAAATCCATTTCAAACCTAAGAAATCCAGTACACCATACAAAAGAAGCAACAAAAACTTGGAACTAATTCAACATAAAGTCGCAGGTTTGCACTTGAGTTATAGGCATGTAAGAAACTAACCAACAATGATGATTCCAATCTTCCTAATTTTCACATAATTTTTAAGTGCATCTCCAAGTTAAGTGGCTCAAATTTATGTTTGTAGGTTTGCGACTCCATGTGTGCGGTTATTCCCAATCTTAGCAGCTAAAACTAAGAAGGCTAATAAGCTCACTTTTTTATAGTTGATAAACTATAACTTATTTACTTAAGCTAATAAGCCATAAACTCAAAGCCTAAACAAATGACCTAATTAGGAGTTCTAGAAGCCCATAGGCTAAAAAATAGCTAATCCAAACACCTCATTGTAAAAGCATATATCCTGAACAGTATATGTGGACTACATCCCACAGACTTAAACCAAAACCTATCACAAACGTCAAGATTCACCCTAACTCAAATCCTGCCATACTCACTATCTACAGAGGAAATGATAGAAGAAACTTTGAGGTTCACAACCCCTTTAAGTTTGCAGAATTTGGAATTAATGAGTTGGATGAATTGGGCCCTATCATTCAGAAGAAAAAGAACAAGATTGTTAGTGAACTGATGATATCCCTGCAAAAGAGGTATGAGAGACTGAGAAAGATCCCTGAAGAGCTTGGAATGTAATCAGTTCTTTCACCCCCTGCTCCTAAACAAGTATCCTCCCAGCTCTTAGGAAGAAAAAGAACAAGAATGAAGCTAGAGCCTGAAATCTGCATTCCTGTCTTGGAATGCAACATGAGTCTTCCCGAAGGTGTGCCATTTGTAAACAACATGGTAATCGAAGAAACTAAGTATAGGGTGTTCTTGACTGATTTATTTGGTGATAAAGCCTTCCAAAGATGGAGTGGCATCAACAAAGTGGGAGTTGAGACTCTGATAACCTACCTTGTAATGGCGTCAAACATCACAACCCCTGAAAACGTAAGGTTCTATCAGAAACTAAGGGAGTTAATTGCAAAGCACCCTGATCAAGAAAAACTGAAATCAAAAAGGGTGAAATTGGAAGCATTAGGATACAAGTTGGACTAATGGCTTTTGTAATGTTTTGATTATCTTTTGTAATAGATTGGTAGGAAAATGTAATCCCCAATTAATGAAGTACTTTTAAGTTACATGTATCCCTTCCTTTAATTCTAGACTCAGTGTGAGAGGAAGCTGTATATACTCACTCATACTGAAAAATACTTAGTCTATTTTATATCTTAATAGGGGGAGACTGTTAGGCCCATTTAGTGTCTAATGATCTTTCACTAGGATTTGAATAAAAAATATCCTAAGTGATTAAATATCCTTTAACATTTAAAGGTCACTGAGTGAATAGTCACTCAGTGAGTTGCCTTTAAGATGCTCAGCCTGAGTCTACAAGAAAGTCTCTAGCATTCAGTGAGGCGGTTCTCAGTGAAAGAATCCTGAGCCAAAGAAGAAGGTGATGGGTTCAGTGAGTTGTAGCAATAGACTCTTTGAACTCCATACGATCTCTAACAACTAGAAGACCCTAAAGATAAGAGCATGAAGAATAGGCGGGATAGTTTGAAATGGATAAATCTAAGCTCTTATCCACCTGAAGTCAAACTATCCTGAATAGGGTATAAAGGTAAGGTCAGTGTTAGCATTAACCTTAGAAAGAGTGTTTGTCCCATACTTAGAATATATTTGTAATAAAGACAAAGTTGTACAATATGTACTAGCCTATCAGCATTGGCACACACTCTTATCACAGATGTGGGTGCGACCCTACCTAAGTAGTATAAATAGAAACTCTTGTAAATAGGAGTAGGCCAAGTTTGTGCATTCAAAGTTGCATCTTTCACAAGCACCTACTCCTCCAATATGTACTAAGTCCCTGAGCAAGCTCAGTTGGTTAGCATAGTAGTCATCTTTGCATAACACTTTAGGTTTATGCAAAGTTGTTAGTGAGGAGATCACACACACACACATTGTCATTCAATCGCCATTGTAGTTTCGCATACAATGGGGTATAATTCTTAATAAACATAAGAGTTAAACGTAGAAAATTAGTTTTGTGTTTGTTAGTGTTTTATACTTATATCTTGTCAAAACTGATTTTCATTTACATTACTTACAGCCATGAGTTAGTTTACCTTAACTACTATAGTTTTGGTCACTAACTCAAATGGAACAACAACTGCAAGTAGTTAAGGTCCTCCTCAACCTTTGATCTGTGTTACTCGATTATTAAGTAGACGTTATGGTTACACCATGGCTCATTCTCATGATTACTATAGGTATAATACAAATCGGTAAAAACACTGATGACATTGACATAAGCTCTGTGGAGGTTGATGCGTTCCTGGGCCGGGGCTTCTTTCTTGTGAGCAAATCTCTGCAAGAGCATAATCGTTTAAAGAGAAATTGCGGTGGCACCATGACTCCTCCTCATAAATACTATAGATATAATACAAAACAGTAAAAACACCGATGACATTGATATAAGCTCTGTTGAGGCGGATGTGTTCCTGGGCCGTAGATAATTTCTTGTGAGTAAACTGCAAGAACATAATCGTTTCTCGGTAGTGATCGACCTCTTATTCATGAGATTTTTTAGTCTGTCATGGTTTATGAGGCGTGGGAAGCTAAAGGAATGCATATGTTATTTATAGATGTGAGATGCTTTTTTGACAGATTAACCTATCAATAGCTACTCCTATGTTATCTAATAGTTTTCATATATACATTAACATATTAACTTAGCGGGTGTTTGGATTATCTTATTCCATGGGCTTATATGAAACTGGAAACACCCATAAGCTCACTTTTTGGCTTATGAGCGTATTAACTTGAGCTTATGGCTTATATAAGTTCTAAACCTCAGCTAGATAAACTCATAAGCCCATATCCCGAAAAATAAGCTAATCCAAACACCTCTTAAATTTGTCAAACGCGATGATAATCTCATCTGGTTGATATTAAGCCATTAGCACTAAAAAATTTGCATTACAAATTGCTATCAGAACATTGACATGTAAACAATAAAGTTTCAATGTGAAACTAACTATCAATAACTACA
>BQNB010112723.1:0-22093 GCA_026074375.1 Tanacetum coccineum | reverse complement strand
AAATTGAAAAAAAAATTACATAAATATTTAGCAAAAAAATAATATTTCAAGCATAAAAAATGTTTTTTTATATTAGGATAAAATTTTAATGGTATTTTTTATACATGAATATATAATAAATATATATATTTATATAAATTCGATTTTCATTTCTGATTGTCAAACTCATATCCAACCCAAAAACCGAATTTGTAGTTCGGTTCGGTTCTTAGTTCGGTTCGATTGATTTTAGTTCGGTTCGGTTTCGGTTTTCGATTATTTCGGTTTTTATGCTCACCCCTAGTTGTATCTTTCATATCTAGTTCACTATGTATGATAAATTGGACAAAGATTTCTTATACTGTCAGATAATATTTGATTGGTTGTCAGTGATCTTCTGGGCCAGGATTTTTTATATGAACAAGCTAGATTGCCCGCGCGTTGCTGCGGGGCTTGTTTTTTGGCAAGTTGATACATAACCAACATCAATATATATTTTATGGACCCCTTGCCACACCCTTTTGGAATTGCTATTTGGTTAGCATAAAATACAACAGAATGCATAGTCAACCTGTAATGCATACTAAAGCAATAGAGATGTACTATGACATGAGTATGCGCTGGATTTGGCATCGTGGCAGAAGGGGCCTGAATATTCTAAGCAAAAATAAAAAAAAAAATAAAAAGCGAAATGGGGCTTCTCCTTTGTTCACTGGAAAATTGGTCAGACTCAATGTGACTAGTCCTTTAAACAGTTTAAAACTAAATTGTCTCTGACACAACTAATAGGATATGTTGCAATACTCATTGGGTCACATAAATAAGCGATGAGTTAATTTTAGGATTAGTACGTGCCATATTAGGAGCAATAGAGGTATGGACATATTGCCAGGTGCGATGCCATGGACCAACCATTTCTCAAAAGCGCTCTAACCAAAAGTTGTGACCATAGGGAAGCTGCAACATAAATCTCCTCTTCCGAGGGATGTTGAAATCCCTTACCTGCAATTGCGACTAATATATTTCAAGAACATCAAATACCAAAAGACGGAAAATGGTAAAAAAACAAAATAAATGGAACTTAAATTGGATGATTATATTATACTAAATATGTGTTTGGATTTTGCTTAGTTTCCAGCCTTATGGGCTCATTTGAATTTCAAAGAGCTCATAAGCCTATTTTTATGGCTTATTAGCTTATCAAGTTGAGCTTGTAAACTTATAAGCTCAGGAAAATGAATCTATGAGCATTTCACAATTGAGCATTGAGCCTTCCTGAACCTCTTACCTTGATACCTTGCGGCTGTGTAGGGCATGTCTAAGAGTTCACATAAAGAGTCTAATGGACCAAGGGCGTGTGGTGATGACGTTTTTAGAAAAGGGGTTGTGTTCGGGGTTTTTTGTCATAGAGTTCACATAAAGAGTCTTATGGACCAGGGGTATGTGGGGTTATTAATACCAAGTTACTATAGTAGCAGTTAAAGAGGACTCTCTAAAACTTATGCGAGTCAATAAAATACTTATAAGACGTTTTCGAGAATAATTTTCATGTAGAATATTGTTACGTACCTCAATGTACACAGGTCCTAAAAATCAGATTAAAAGGAACGTCCAGTTCATGATTTGGTTTGTTACTATAAGTAGAATCGATGCTTACATTATGTTCTGATGATAACACTTCCGCTTTATCTTGATCAGCCTTATCTGCAACATACGTTACCTCTCAGGTTTCCTATGCAGCCTAACTTTAACTGTTCTCAAAATTCCTAACTATCATATGGAGTAATACTGTGATAATATGAACTAATGTTCTTCCACGATTAACTTTTAAATTTTTTTATTTCTCCTGCATTACCGGTGCAAAAATTATTGTTGACAGCATATAACTTTCGGATGTGCAAACAGCGAAAGCAAAAGCAAATGTGATAGCATATAACTTGCTCGACCCATTTGACCTAATTTTGTGCGAAAAGAAAACATGTATCTCTGACCAAGAATCTAACTTTATGGTGTCCAAAGAGGATGAAAATGATCTAAAAATTAGCATACAGAAGTCGTAAGGTTTCTAACAATTGTTGTAAAAAACAGTATACAAACATGTTATTGTTATAAAAAACAACATACAAATTTGTAGTTGATGTAAAAAGAAATAATTGTTGTGCAAACATAAGAAACGCTAAATGATGATCGTAAGTGTACATCCGGCTATTAAACTAAATAGTCTTCCTATCAAAGAAAATACCGTAGTCATCCAGAATCTGAATGACATGTTGCATCAGGTTACATCACTATCTTAATCACATGTAAATGAGTCATACAATATACTGTATAGTTTAATTCTAAGACATAGCTATTAATTTAATATATTCTTATATTCATATAGAATCATAACTACTATTATGAATGGGACCAAGAATGTGTATGGTTTAGTGATAACATATTAGATCAAGGCTTATTGCAACTATTACTATTTTGGTATATAGATAGGATTCGTTTACACTGGGAAATTATAAAATTTTGTTAAACAATAGGTCTTACTTAGTTGAACGTTTATTATAGTAAAATTTACGGCTATTTTTTATATTTTATAAGCCTTTGGTCATCGTAGGATGCAGGTTTTTAAGCACATAGTTAGCACCAACAAACGAGTGTAAAATAGATATAGTATTGCCACAACAACTGAATTGCAATATACCTTGCTCCATTTGTTTTAAAACTTTTATCACTTGTAGTGGTCAAACCCCAAAAAGTTCCCTGCAACATTGGTATGTTTCAAATACGTAACAAAAGTCAGGAAACTATTAGCAGCAAGTTTTGTGAGGACAATAAAGAGAAGAAAAAAAAGAGTAACATGTTCTCCTCTCCCTTTTAAGTTCACGCTGATCTTGTATCAACCATTTCGACTTCATATAGCAGCTGTCTTTTTTTAAAATTTTTTTAGGGGGGTTTTCTTTCTCTTCTCCCTTTTTGAATATCATCATTTTGATTGTATGATTCACGTATGGTATCATAACAAACATTGGATTATCTTTTAAAGAGACGATTCTAATGTACATACTACCATATTTAATACTTTACATACCATTCCCTTCATTTATTGAGCACTTCTTATTGTAGCTGGATCTAGTTTTCTTCATAAATATAATCCATTCGATATGATCTTTTATTTTCCAATTTAATCTAGAAAACATACCACATGTCAAAACTAAATGATTTATGCATGATAAGTAAAATTTCATGCTGAGAGAAGTGGAAATAAACCTCATGTTTCCAAATAGAATCCTCTATTTTTGCTTTCTGCAGGTTCTCCCAAGCAATAGATTTTTCATCGGTGTTATATTTTCCATCTTATGAACATGTCGTTCCTGCATCCATTACATATTCCAAACTTCACTCTTAATATGAAATAAGTAGTACCCATGGTTGGTTAAGTCGAGAGAGAAGAGAGATGCATTAGTTGTGTGTGTGTATTTTTTTTTTACTTTTTTTGTTATGTGTTGGATTAGAGGAGAGCCGTGATTTGTCTGGAAGAATTGTAAGATCGCCAGCTGAAGAAGAATGGTCTGGAATGAGGAAGAACCATACATAAAAGATAGAAGGGTGGGATTGGAGTGGGCCATCACGTGGGCCAGGCTAACAAATAAGGGCTGCATCAACAGTTGTTTGCGTGAACAGCAAACAACATCTCTAATTATTATATATATAACAAACATGTTTACCCGCGCGTTGCTGCGGGACGTTAATTTTTCGCACATAGTTGCGGGTTTAATTTTTTTTTTCTATTTTTTTTATTTTGTGCGGGTTTATTTTTTCGGGCTCATGTTTAATAGTGGTTTTTTTTATATGGGCTTATGTGTTAGGCCTCATGGCGCGGGTATTTTTTGATCTAAATAAGTCAGTACTTTTGTAATTTTCTTTTTTTATTTTGTGCCGAGTATTTTTTTTTGTATTGCGTATTTATTAAAAAAAAGTGGCCATATTACTGTAGCATGACGTAAAAAACGACGTCGTATCACTTTTGTGCCGAACAATTTTTTTTTTAATATTATTTTGTGCGGGTTTATTTTTTTTTGGGAATGCCCATATTATCTTTCTTTGCTTATGTTTAAAGGTGGTTTTTTTTATCTGGGCTTATGTGTTGGACCTACATGTCGCGGGTATTTTTTGAATATGCTAAGTCTAGTACTTTTGTAATTTTATTTTTTTTTTTTTATTTGTGTCGAGTATTTTTTTTTTGTATTAATGCAGTTTATTTAAAAAAAAAAAAAGTGGGCCGGCCCAAACTGGGAGCCCATTGGGCCGAACACTGTTCATATTACTGTAGCACGACGTAATATGGGCTTATGTGTTGGGCCTCATGACGCGGGTATTTTTTGATATGAATAAGTCAGTACTTTTGTAATTTTCTTTTTTTTATTTTGTGTCGAGTATTTTTTTTTTTGTATTGCGTATTTAAAAAAAAAAGTGGGTCGGCCCGAACTGAGAGCCCATTGGGCCGAACACTGTTCATATTACTATAGAACGACGTAAAAAACGACGTCGTATCACTTTTGTGCCGAACAATTTTTTTTTTAATATTATTTTGTGCGGGTTTATTTTTTTGGTCTTATGTTTAATAGTGGTTTTTTTATATGGGCTTATGTGTTGGGCCTCATAACGCGGGTATTTTTTGATATGAATAAGTCAGTACTTTTGTAATTTTCTTTTTTTTTATTTTGTGTCGAGTATTTTTTTTTTTTTTGTATTGCGTATTTTAAAAAAAAAAAAAGTGGGCCGGCCCAAACTGGGAGCCCAAACGGCCGGCCACTGTAGCAAACGTACTGTTCATATTACTGTAGCTTGGAGGCCAAAACGACGTCATATTACTTCTAAAATGTGTATTACCCAGGGTTCTAAATAGCGGCGCCATAGCGCGCTATAGCGGCGATATAGCGCGAGGCGTGGCCTCCACGTTACGAAACAGGCCAAGGCGGCATCTTGAGGCGTGGCGTGCAATAAGGCGCCATATAGCGATGCTATGCGTGAGTTTTTATGATAGCTTTAAAACATTTCTATGAATTTGAGGCTTATTACAAGTTATTTATGCTTTGGGTTGTATGGGTATTCGGGCTTAGTAACCCAGTTACTCAATTTTAATTCCTAGTAGCATAATCTAATATGTGACACTCTATAAATATTTTTTGCCGCTTGAGTCACGACCTTAAAAAACGCTAGGACGCAACGCCTCTACGCTAAAGCTTGAGGCTTTGGCTATATGCTGCTACGCCCGCTTCACGCTATTTAAAACCTTGGTATTACCTTAATATTATTTGTGCGGGTTTATTTTCGGTCTCATGTTTTGATAGTTTGTTTTCGTTTCTTATTTTAAATGACAATCGCGCGTTTTTTTTTTTTTTGGCCCATGGCCGATAGAAAGACGTTAAATAGTTAAAATGAGTTACGTCCCGGAAAATTTTTTTTCTTTTTGTTTTTTTTTTGACAAAGCAGAGGCAGCGGGAATTATAAAGGTTTTTTTTTTTTCGGGCCCCGGTTTATTATGGAAACTGTTAACCGAGCAGCCAGTGGGACGTGGTGGGTATGTTTCATTTTACTGTAGAAGCTTGGCAAAAAACGACGTAGTATGCTTGTCAAATATGTATTCCATAATTGTGATCATATCAAGGTTATAAATAGCGTGAAGGCGTGAGCGTTAAGCCGGGCATTAGCCAAGCCTCAAGCTTTAGCGTGAGGCGTTGCGTTCTTAGCGTTTTTTAAAGGCGTGACTCAAGGGCTGGCTAATAAAATATTTATAGAGTGGTCAAATTTTAGTTAGCTTACTAGGATTAAAAATTGACGTAACGGTGGTTACTAAGATTTCGATAATACGTACAACCCTAAGCATAAATACTTGTAATAAGCTCAAAATCCATGATAATTTTTTAAAGCTTCAAAAAAACTCACGCTATAGCGCGTATATGGGGCTTATTGCAGTCCAGCCTCACAAGATGACGCCTTTTGGCCTGTTTCGTAACGTCGGAGGCCTCGCCTCGCGCTATAGGGCTATGCGCCGCTTTTTAGAACCCTCGGATCATAATCATAATTTTGTTGACATCTTTAAATCTGTGTGCTTCGTAAATTCTGTTTTTGACAGCTAAAGCCTCAACGGAATAAAAATGACTAATCACAACCCAATATCATCAGTTTGTTAGATGTGTGGCCCAGCCACAATTGAATCAATAGGAAACTAATGTCAGCCCAATACCCATATAGATTTTATCAATTAGGGATATAAGTATCCTAATTTCTCTCGTAGTTCATAACACTAATATACACTACATCAAACATAACGCCTCCATCCTTATGTCACCCAATTCCTGCTCCCAAACTTCATCTTTTATCCACCAATTCTAGTAGCACAGTCACCAACTAAACGATCTTTCCTCCATCATTAATTAATCGAGCACTACACAAACACCTCTTATTCCAAAAGTATCATTTAACCATTTTAAATCATTTCTATCTAACCATATCCGAAACACATGCACCCATTTTATTTCTTATCAAGATCGAACCACACTCTGACCATAAAGTATTGGCATCAAGATCATTTATTGGTCTCGGGTAGGTTCCATTGTGTTCTTGTCTTTTGTTTGTTTGTCTTGATAGATCGATGATGGGTTTTGTTCAAAAAATAAAGATCTTTAAGATTCATAAACAATGAACAATCTCAGATCTTTGATTTTAATTTTCTGTTTTAAGTCATTGGAGATGGGAAACAGATTTGTTATTGTTCTCTTCTTTGTTTGGTTCGAATATTAAAAGAATTGAAAGCTTCACAAAGATCTATGAAGAAAACGTGTTTAGTCTTTAAAGATTATAGTATTTAACCCCTAACACGAATCTGAGATCTTGTTGAGCTGGGTTTGAGATGTAATGGTAGTTTTGGTGTGATATGGGGATGATGAGTCTGTTCTTCCACTTCTGGTTATCATCATCTTCCTGGTTTTTTTTGCCAGGCTACTCAACGATGGAACCTTGTTTTTCTTCTTGAGTATAAAGAAAAAAAAATGGACCGGACATTGTTCTCTGGGCTGGACTAAACTGAATGGACTGGGACATCAACAGTGTCAAAATGAACAGTAAAATCTGTACGGAAACGACGTCGTTTCAAAGTTCTTTTGATTATATATATAATATAATTTGGTATTCTTAATGGGCTAGTCTTTAATTTGGGCTTGAGGGCTCAACCACTTCGTATTAGAGGTGTTTTGTAATTTGTATCTTTGAACAGGCACATATATTTGAAAGTGCGTATCGAACAAAATATGTGTATCATAATCGTTTGATTTCTACTACTTTATAGACACACATTTTAGATAAAATTAAATCAACTCCACATGCTTATGATAGATATATTTCTATATGTTAATTATAGTAAACTGGATGTGAACGTACTAATATTAGATGAGATAATCAGTTCAAAGTGTATTAAACTTGTCCAAAAAAAAATCTGTATTTAACTTTTATTTCTCTTAAAGTAATTGAACATTTTATTTCATCATTTGTTGTGTGACGTGATCAATTGGTGCGTAAAACTTCCTTAAACCTTCATTTGTTCGTTCAAAGCCCATATATAAGCCCAATAGGTTAACACACAAATTGGAAAAAACCCTTTATAAATACTTCCCATAAATAAAATTTATTGTGTTCTTATATAAACCAAAACCCACCGTCACAATTTTTCATTCGAAAAACTAACAGAAAAATAGGTATTGTGTTGCAATGGCGTTTAGACGAGAAAGAGGACGTGGACGACGTGGTGGTCAACATCCATGCAAACAAGAAGAAATATTTATGCCGTTGTTTCCTGAAATCAAAGAATACCCTACTATAAATCTCAAAGATATAGATAAAGAACTCATGACATTATGTTCATGGAGTAATGATTTGCACAACTTTTGGATTTCATCTTCTTATCATTTGGATGATCCAGCCAAAACATATGGAGGTAAAAGAAGGCGCCCACTTTCGGACTTTATAAAGATGAGTGATGAATATGTTCCTGCAGAATTTCTTCGAAAGAATGTGAATGCAAGGCTTGAGAATAAGAAGGTCCGATGGGATCCAAAGTCGAACCTAGAGAGATTGTATTTATTTGGGACGATGGATAGAGCGCCTCAGGGTGATCAAGATGGTGAAGATGATGAAGATGATGAAGAAGATGACGAAGACGAGGAAGAAGACGATGCTCTAAAAGAAGAAGAGGATGAATCTGATTGTGGATGCTCATGCAAGGGTATTATTTATGATCATGAATCGGAAGATGATTACAATCTCAATGAGGATCTCGGTGATGATGACAGATATTACTAGTCGATGCTAGCTAGCAAGGCCTCATTTAATACGTATGGTACATTGCTTGATTTAATTTCCTTTGGTTTAGTGTAATCAGCATTTTTTTTTTCGTTTAAAAACGGTTTCATGGTCAATTATATTACTTTGCTATAATAATTGGTTTACTAATTAAACTAATATTTATTCTTAGATAGTTTGGGTGAAGTTTGATGTTGTTGTTTAGTATACTTACAAAAAATCAACAGTAAGAGTTGCAGCCGGTCAGCGCAGTTTCTTTTAAAGAATGAGACGGAGTTTTTATCAGCAAGATATATTTAGTTATAGCTGTAGTGTTTAGTGTTACGATTTTGTCCTAGAAATTAATTGGCCAGAGCACGGTCTATGAGTTTAGCTGTTTAAGGTCCATTGGGTTGATCAAGTCCTGCTTAGGACGTGTGATTGATTTGTAGTGTATATTGTGACATAGTAAAAATTGCCGTTCAAAAAGAAAACATTTATAATCTACAGGTGATCAATAATAAAGTTAAACATACCGAGTTCACTATCCAACACAAGTTACAAGTTAACGATAGCTTATTTCTAATACAGTGGCGGAGTGGCGGATTTGATCACGTTCAATAGGCTTGGTTCTTTTTAAACTTCATCGCAAAACTCAGCAAAGCATTCATCCATTCTTCAGGGTAAAGATCACCAATTTCAACATCTTTAGGACCCTTTACAGAAAAATTTGTTTGACAACCTCTAAAGAATATGTCATGAGTTAAAGATGCGACAATGCTTTGTGGGATTATTTTCTCTGCATCTATTAGGTAAAATAATGTAAGAAATTAGAACCAATTTGTTAGAAATTGAAAAAAATGAGCATGAACAACCTGATGCAATAATTAATCCATAAACAAGCAATCTCGTTGATGTTGAGATAGTTTGCACGTTGTCGAAAATGTACAATCCTGTCCACGTATGAATGTCATCTATTTCATGGTGAAGTTTCCTATATATCCATGCCCGCAACAAAATATGCTGCCATTCCAAATAATTTTTGTATGTCAACGGCGGCGCGCTATTCAAACTTACAAACCAAAATGTAAGAAAAACCTTACAGATATATGTTTACTTTTACTCCATAAAATTTGCTTTGCAAATCTTGTTTTGTTATAAATCTAATGCATTACTAATTAACTTTTAGTTTATGGGTTCGTCACTCTAGTAGCTATTACTAAAATGAGTTTACCTTTAACTGAACCATCTCCATAAATGTCGAACTGATCCAATGGAGGAAGGACACCGAACGGGTGGATATTCTCACTCAGAGTTTCTCCTTGTACATGCTCAGCCCTGGTTCCACTGGATTCGTCCTGCCGATGTCATGCCCAATTAATTCTGATGGTACTCGTGGCAACCTTCCGGCCGCCCAACGACAAAAACATCTGTACAACCCAATCAAAGCTTATGTGTAATCCGTGATCTTTTTTATTTAAAGTTTCTTGCTAGAATGTCTTTTATGGTCAATCGCCCAAAAATAAATTGTGTGTACTTATGATCTTTATAACCAAGCAATCTCATATTTTATTAGTCTTATTTATTTAACTAGACGTTTACATAAAATTTAACATCCATGTCAAGTTGTTTGTTACGTAGTAATATGTAAAACCTTATATCCTTAGTAGGATTATTATTTACCTTAATTGTTCCAACAGATTTAATACTACGTAGCATGTACAAGGTTCAGTTGGTGTAATATAGCCTCACCACCAACAATTGATATCACAATCTCTATTCCATGTTCTTTGAGTATCTTCTCCATCATCTCTTTGTTGGATTATGGTAGTTGGACTAGCACTAATACGACTAGAAATGTGTGAGCCTATTAGGGGCACACACGTTAAGACACGAAGAGTACGTTTATTATGTATTTGATATATATAACTCGTTTATATTTATTAAATATATAATATGTTTCACGAAATATATTTAAACGGTCGTTAGTTTTCGTTGGACGCTTAACTAACTTTATATATCCGTTAAATAAAAAAGAGAAGGGCTTAAAATGTCGAAATGGAAACCCTTGTCCTCCTCCCAAAAGTGGCAGATTTTGGAGGATTCTAGAAAGGGATTTGTGTAAAAATTATAGTGATAATGATGAGTGTTTAGGATAAGATGGAAGAGTTGTGATAAGCTTAAGATTTGAAGTTTATCTTCAAGGTTTTAGAGTTATCTACAACTAAGGTTGAGGTGCTATTTAAACACCCCATACCTCTTCTCATAAACTCGTCCTATTCACAAAGTCACACACAAAAGAAAATCTTACGACATACAAAAGTAATCCCTGCCTAGCATACTATATATAATATATAGTGCATTGTTTTAATTGTCCTTCTATACCATTCGAATATAATATAAATACTATCTAGTATTAGATTGGTTTAAATGCAAGATCAAGAACACTTGTTGTTTGGTATTCGGTTCGAGAAATAAAAGTAACACTTGGTGTTTGAGAGACGTGAAGTAACGACTAGCATCGTGGCGTACTTGTTCGACGTGTTGTGTGAGCAACCGTAGAGGTGGTAACTTAACCACTTTGTTTCATTAACATTTGATTCTTCAAGAGGTTAGGTTTCTATTACCCTTTTGTTTATTTATTGTGTGTTAATCGTATGCACCATACTTGATCCATATCCTCTGCGTACTCGTAGTGTTAATGGTTAACAGTTTATTAAATTCCAACAGTGGCATCACGAGCCAACTCGTTTGGTGTTTTAGGGTGTTACACGCTTAATAAACACGCTTAGGGCTGCATGAATCTCTGTTTAATTTATTATTTTATTGGACAACTTTGGCACACATGCAAATTCTTTGCCATAAATTAAAGAATAAACACCTAGAAGCATACTACATGTTACGTGATATTATAAGGAAGAATAGATTAAAATTAAAGTTAATTAAAGCTGACGTGTTTTTCTTTTCTTGATTTATCTCGGCCTGTTGCCTCTCACGCAATCATGGTTATATGATGGGATGTGGCGTTCTAGATACTTTAGGGAAAACCTTGAGAGGGTTTTTGGTTCGCCAATTGGGAAGACTCTTTTGAGTATGAGGATTATATGATTTACTACTTTAAATTATAAGAGTCTACCTCACAGCTACTCCAATTTTCTGTCTGTTTAATTGTTGCTATGTGTGATATGTCATGTGATGGCTAAATTATTTGCAATAGACTTTATGAAACTCTTAAAAATTGGACTAGTATAATTATTGAGAAATTTGGGTTGAACATGTCTAATATTAACACGTAAGATACTCCTTAAGTCCTGTTATGTGTTATTTACCAAACTGGGGATTTTTGGACAATTTAATACAGACTTTAAAACTATTAAATTTGATTTCTGTGAAATTTTAGTTTTGATTGCGCAATATGGGGTTGATTGAATTGATCTTTAATCTTATCCGTCCCACTACATGCTTCGGCATATAAGGGGAATTATTGAAATTACTTGTGTCTTTGGATGCATGTAGGAGTACAATATAGGGTTTGATCAATTTGTAATTCCATATATTGGGCAACGATAAAACTAATGTTAACAAAAGGGGTTTCTTAACATACAATAGCATCATTAGTCTATTGAAAGTACGGCTCACCCATTATGGACAAACTATAAGAGAAGTTTAAGGAGGGTGAAACTAAGGTTCCCCAAAAGAAGTCAGGTTTTTAATATGCTTCGCGCTGACCTGTTTCTCCGCTTCTTTGTGCGTCCAAACAGGGGAGCGCTACGAGTACATTTGACAAAATGATGTCTATACCAAAAAGGTTAACAAAATGTTTTCTTAACTTTGCGCTACAAGATGTTTTGCATGCTTCTTGTACACGATTTGTCAATTATGTTGTATACCTTATATGAAATTTTAAGTCTATGTCAGCCAAAACTAGAACACGTGCATTTGGATTGTCTTCTCTGGTCAGATCTCAAGGCCTTTCCAACCCATGGCGGATTTTTTCCATTGGTCAAACCTTTGTCAATTTTCGTACGTTTTTTTTTTTTTGTCGACTTTAATCGAGTTGCCTGGTCAGACCTCGGACCCGAGGCATAAGATGAGACAAAACATGTACATGACATTACTATATGAGTTACTAAAGTCATGTGTCTCATAAAACTAAGAGTTGCATTTACAATGCAATTAACGCACGCCGCTTACCTCTTGCCCTACTTGTTTACACGTTGGTCAGACCTTCTGTAATAAGTGGGAGGTCAAGTTGGATCTTAGTCTTATTAGTAATTAATTTGGTAGTTAATTCTTTTAAGAATTTAATTATCGAAAATACTAAATAGAACTTTCTATGTTCTGGTTAATTGTGTTATTGCAACATAATTCGTAAACGAAAGTTTGTTTTCTCAAAGAAGACAAACATAGTCTCTTTTCCTGGTAAGAAGAGTGAGACTTACTCCTATCTCTTCTCATTGGTTGACAAGAATAAGATAGGGTTATAATTGAATTTTCTCAATTATATTTAAACTCACTTTCAATCTTTCATTACCCTTTTTTTGGTTTTGAAATCTTGGAAAGATGGAAAATTTTGTGTAACTACAGTACAGTGTGTCTATAGCTACCAAAATAAAAGACATCTTGCATTTTTCATTATGTATGAGTTTAAACCTGCAAACGTGTAAAGAAAATTGCTTAAGGTCGCTTTAGGTAACATTTTTCTTAACTGATTCATTCCTTATAGTGCTAAACACCCTTGTGGCTATGCAGACAGATTAAGGAGGAAATACATGCTAAATATTTAAGTTAATGATACATGATGCTAGTCCTCATTAACTAAGTTAGAACTTCAATACTCTGCGCAATACCTAAGTACAATTGTACTTGTAGGCATTCTAATGGAGTAGGAAAGTAATAAATCAAACTATTGCTATTAGGGTGATTCTAACACTTTAAAAGGTTGGACAAATCCGTGGGAAAGCTTTGTGTTTTATTAAGTGAAAAGACGGTCATGTAATGTTGTCGAATTCAGTGGGAGCTACAAGATTCCTTTCCTTGTGAGTTGCTCATATTATTTCTAGCTTGCTTTGAAATAATATATTACTTTCCAAATATGAACAACCATTGTCTAAAGGAAGATTGCATTTTATTTTATATATAACACGTTGCCTTTCTGATGTTGCTTTCTGTAACGTTATCTATAGAATAATAATCCATAATTCTTTATTCAACATTATGGTTTGAAATCTACTTGTAATAAACTCATGGACCATGCTTCAAGCCATATCCACGATGAGGAATTCTCCAACAAGGTTATGAGCGTGTTCACCCTCATTGTGATCGAGTCCTTTTTTATTACATGACTTGGGGAGACGCGTCTTTAAGAGGATTTTAGGCAAGACTTAGTCACTTACTCGACCGAGTCGTGGGAGAGTCTTGTGTTAGTTCAAGTGAGTTGTTTGTGAAAACTAGAAAGGGAGGGTTGAATAGTTTTCCCTAATTAAAATTTTTAATCAAAAACATTTGGTTGATTATTTTTAGATCTATTATTGAGAGATGCAAATAATTAAGTTAGCAAGAACAATAATAATAAAGGATATGTGAAAAGGATATTTATAGTGGTTCGGCTACAAGGTCTCTTACCTTGCCCTACTCCACTCCTCGAGTCACCTACTCGAGAGTTCAAATCCACTAGACACCAATGCTCATTTTAATCGGTAGACACCAATGTATTTGACATGTTTTGTTTTGTTGTAAACACATGATCAAAGAATTCTTGAACCGTTTTGTCTTCTTGTAAACATATGAACATGGAGTTAATGTTCTTATTCAATAAATATACATCATAGCATGCACTTGGTTGTAAAATACTGTGTATTCATTTTGGCTTTACCCAATTTACAAGTATTTGGTCCATAGAGAATTAAGTTATCTAAGGAATTCTGATAGAGTCTCACAATTCCAATACTCATAGAATACCACACTCTCATGGTATGTCTAATGTGTTAAAACAAACTATATTCGTATTGTTTGATTCTGATAATTATAATTGCTCTACCTCCTAAATCTATCAAGGTTAGAAATTTGCGTGTGTCATGGATACACTCAATATAGTTCAAACCTAGAAGGTATTCAAGACATTATCTATTTATAGATAGGGATGAATCCCATTATGTCTTGATTAAAGTTCTAAAATTTGTTAATATCTTATGAAGCATATCATTAACAAGCTAGAGATGAGAACTGTAAAATGTATTTTGTTGTCCCAATTAAGAACAATTTATTGTTGCTTAAATACTTAGTATTTAGAGAAGTATCTCTTATTACAAAAGTAAGTGGGAGCATCTATAGATCTTGAAAAGATTCAAGAACAAAATACATAACCTTTTGAATTCACTATTCACTTGCTGATGTCATACTAAGGTTAAAACATGAAAATGTCGAACCAAAGTATAATGTAACTCTCATGCATAAATCCGTAAGGATGCCTCATCAATGGAGTGATATTTTATATCAATGATGAAGAATATAAGTTAGAGGGCCATAATAAACCTGTTAACTAATAAGATGAATTATCACATCTTGGATCTGATAAATATCTTAGAACTATGAATGATAAGATGTTGTCCTTAAAAGACAAATCAATGTTGTGAGCTTGATTGATCTTTTACCAAACAGTTAAACTGAAAGGTTATAATGAGTTTCTTTTGAAGAGAGGCTCATAAGGACAAAATTGTATACATATTAATGCCTGACTGAGGATAAGAGTTTTAATCTTACTCAAGCAATTGACTACGATTAAATCTTTCTTTTCTACACGCATTAATTATATAAAGATAACTAATTGTCATACATGTTTCTTGAATCTGACATATGGCGAATTAAGGATCATAACTCTTTCCTTAATGATTATCTTGCGAGGATGGTGTGTAATCAAAAGGGTTATGTGTCTATATTTGTAATATGACAATTAAGTTTTATAACTCCTTTCTTTATGATTACATTTTGCGAGGACGGTGCGTAATCAAAAGGTTATGAGTTTAAAATAATCTTTATAATGTATACAAGATAATATAATCCAAGTGTGGATTAGATCATGCATCTAGGAGCTGAGATCTTAAGTTTAATCACAATATGTTTTTTGATTAAATTAAGATAACTCCTGAGTACATCTGACATCAAGTGGGAGCACTATGTTTTTTCCTTGAAATTCATTTGTTGTGTAACAAATTGAAGTTATCATTCCATCTAAGATAGATGTTAATCCTTGAGGTTGGAATGAAACTTCGCTTGAGAATTTTAGGAAATTAAACAAACGACCTTGGAATGAATGTTTAATGAAATAAACATATGCGAAAATTAAGTCCAACACAATGCAATACATCATTGAAGCAAGTCTTAAATGATATATTTCACTTGAGATAATTTAATACATGAATGGAAACCTTGTGTTTTTAACAAAGGATTCATCATGTATATCTTATATTGTGTATGAGACGGGTTGTTACTTTTACACAAGAGCAAGATGAGCTAACAACAACAGTATCTAATTGAGAGTGTTCAGATGACTGATAACAACAGTATCTAATTGAGAGTGATTTGGATGATTGTTAAAATAAATGTTTACGAATTATATAAGGCATAGTGTTGTTTATGTACACATGATGCTAGAGAAAAATCGATTCTAGTTATAGTAGGATTTCATCTTTTATGATAAATCTACTACCAGATATGCTCAGCCAAGAGCGTTGTTGCATTACACGTTAAAGAATGAGGATACTTTACATTTTAAGAAACTGTAAAGATGACTGTCTGAGAAAGGTATGTTGTTGACTTCAAAATACCCCATAAACTATACTGTCACATTTCCATACTATGATTCTTGCAATAGTATGCAAATATACATACGACACTCATCATAGCATTCAAATTCTTCACAATTTGTGAATTTGAAACAAGTATTCGGAAAGTTTACTCAGATAACTATTTAGTTGTCTTGTAAAGAAAAAGTTGAGAATGTTGGATACATTGGACTTTAACTTGCTAATTAGTTTCATGCATATCTGTTTTTGGTATTTGGATAATTGGGATGTAAGACAATTTTTACTTTCTGATGAATAAAGATACTTGGTATTTGTTATTCATTCATATAATAATTGTTATCCTATATTTGCATGTTTAATCCATGAATGATATATCATTCTAAATATGTCAATTGTCGGTTAACAGTATGGGAATATTGTTACATAAGGCAAATGTGAGTGTTGGTTATATTATTTGAATATATGTATGGTTCCCGCCAAACTCATATGTTATTCACAAGGGATGCGTATTGGACACCCTACCTTTGACTATTTACTTTTGGATCCTTAGTCATGAGTAAAATATCAAAAAATGGTTAGTTAAGTCATTCTTAGAGTTGAGAATATAAACAAGTTATGGTATGTGTGGATATCACTTTTTAATTCTAAGTCAAACGCTAACCTAAAAATGGTAGTTATAAAGGCTATTATTGGAAGTGATGTGAAGCAGCATTCACAACACTTATATTCAATAAAGAATTTGTTCCTCCACTTGATGTGCAATATGATACCATTGGCGCCTCTCCAGAATTAATCAGATAATTGTGTGGTCGCACCCAAAGGGTAATGCAAAATGATTCTTGATTACATTTGGTATATTTGTATTAAGTTCTATAACGAGAATCTTAATGGTTAAACTATATGGAATGAGTTAGGATCCATATCCATGGTTTAACGGTATCTGAAGAAAGAGATGATTATAGCAAGAGATACGTAACCATGCTACTGAGAATGTTTTTGAAGCTTGATCTCAGACATTTCTAGTTTTAACAACGAATGTGAGTGTTGCTAGACGTTTCCGTCGTTAGTATATGGGCAGTCTGCTACTCCAACTTCCATGTGGGAGCTGTTGGATTATAGTAGTTGGATACGCACCTATACGACTAGAAATGTGTGAGCCTATTGGGGGCACACACGTAAGACACGAAGAGTACGTTTATTATGTAATTAATATATATACTTGTTATATATTTATTAATTATATAATATACTTCACGAAATATATTTTAGTTTTCCGTTAGACGCTTAACTAACTTCAAATAAAAGAGAAGGGCTTAATTGTCGTTTTTCGAAAAGTGTTGGAGTGGGATACAAGAACTTGTTGGACAAGTTTCGTTAGCTATATAAAGACCCTTTTGGGGGTTCTTTTTTGAGCCGATCTGTTCCACACAAACACAAACGACACACAAATCATCCGTCATTATTATCCCTTAAAAAAGCCAAATTGCTTTTCTTGTCATTCTTTTAAATATTCATTCGGCAGACAACAAAACAAAGGTTTTGTTTTATTCGGTTGAAAAGTCAAAGAAAACAAGAATATTATCAATTGTTTGGTTAATCATTACTATCTCTTTTATATACCATTCGAACGTAATATCACATCGATATTCGAATTGGTTTTGGTAATTAAACAAGAACACGCGGTGTTTGTTTGTTTAACGTGAAGTAAGAGCTCTCGGTGTAGTAACGCCGGCAACGGCGTTGGCCGGCGTTACTACACCGCACCCCGGCGTTGGCCGGCCAAAGCGCGTTGGGGGTGAATTTAAAAAATAATAAAATTCATTTCCACCCCCAAACGGTTATATAAATGTTTTTTATTTCCCCTCTTATTTTTTAAAAGTTACAAAACACCCCCTAACGGCTATTTTTAAAATTTTTTATTGCCCTCCCCCCACAACTCATTATAAATACTTCAATACCTCTATATTATTTTCTCACAAAAAAAACATACATTTACAACAAAAAACACTACAAACTCTTTCACAATGAATCAAAATCGAACCGTTTTTGATATCGATGAGGAAACCGACGCATTCTATTTACAAAAAGCTGTCGAGTATCACGAATGGCTAATACAACAAGAAGCTCAACCACGATTGACCCGTACACCGATCTTCCGTGACCGTGAAGATGCCGAAAGACGTCTACGTGCTGATTATTTTGATGATCATTGTAAGTATCCGTTATACTATTTTCGGAGAAGATTTCGTATGAGCCGTAAACTTTTTCTAAAAATTGTCAATGGCATTTCAAGTTATACGGCCGATCCTCTCCCACAACATTTTCATTTCTTCAAATCTCGACTCGATTGTACGGGTCGAATGAGTATTAGTGCTCTTATGAAGTGCACAGCTGCCATACGCCAAATGGCATACGGCAGCACACCCGACGCGTTTGATGAATATTTGCAAATGAGTGAGCATACTGCACGAGATGCTCTATTTTTCTTTAATATGTGCATCATAGAATTGTATATGCCGAAGTATTTAAGAAAGCCAACACTTGAAGACGTTGTAAAAATACAACAAAAGCATAACAATGTTCATGGTTTTCCGGGAATGCTTGGAAGTATTGATTGTATGCACTGGGAATGGAAAAATTGTCCAGTGTCATGGCAAGGTCAATACGGTAGGGGTGATAAAAAATACCCTACTATAATGCTTGAAGCTGTAGCTTCGCAAGATCTGTGGATTTGGCATGCGTTTTATGGGATGGCGGGTGCGAATAACGATATTAATGTTTTAGATAATTCTCCGTTATTCGACGACCTATTAGATGACTTAGCCCCTGTGGTTCCGTATGTGGTAAACGGAGTTCAGTATCGTAATGGGTATTACTTGGCTGATGGAATTTACCCGGAGTGGGCAAGTTTCGTCAAATCATTCACGGTTGCAACTGATCCGAAGCATACGTACTTTAAACAGCGTCAAGAAAGTGCACGGAAAGATGTCGAACGTGCTTTCGGTGTTCTCCAAGGACGTTGGAGACTTATTCAACAACCGGCCCGTGCATACGAAGTCAACACATTACGTAGAATCATGTATGCTGGTATCATAATGCATAACATGATTTTAGAATATCAAAATATGTCGGTTGTTGACTGGAAACATGTGTATTCTAATCCTGCAAGGTCACTGCAAACAGTGTGGATCGATCGATGTCAAACCCAACGTCGTAAAGCAAAAGAATTAAGAGACAAAGATACGCATATTAGTCTCCAACAAAACCTTATGAACCATATTTGGCGCGAAGTTGAAGAAGCATCGGAAGAAGATTAGTCGCCGGGGCGTATTTTTTTATTTTTTTTTTAATTTTGGTATTTTTTTAATGTGTGTTTTTTTTAGTATTGTAATGTGTATTTGAATTTTATAAATGAAATTGTTAGTTTGTTAAAAGAATGAAATAATTGTTTAGGGGGGTGTTATGATTAGGGGAGTGGTGTTGGTGTTGGTGTTATGCTGATGTGGCGCTGACGTGGCAGCAAAAACTTGGTGTTGCCAAGTTATGATACCTAAGGCTCTTACAGTAATAACTAGTTTACCTAAAAAATTACTCGTATATTTCTAGTTATGTTCTTTGAGTTTTTAAATTGTGCGTTAAACAATTGTATATTTTTTATAGAGTTAATTGTATAAATGGTTTATGTGGTTTATTTGGTTTAACGGAAATAGTTCTTATATATTTTTTTCTCGGATCTTCTCTTTGTGGTTTCAGCCCGTATCGGATTTGGTCATTTGAACAATATTTCTGTTAGTTTGACCGTTAAATAAGGGAACATTTTCGTTAAACCCGACAGACCACAAGGACCATTTAATCATGCATTTAACGGTCACACTAATAGAAATATTGGTCAAGGGACCAAACCCAATACGGGTTGAAACCACATGGAGAGGATCTGGGAAAAAAAGTATAGGGACTATTTTCGTTAAATCTGACAGACCATATGAACCATTTATGCAATTAACTCTTTCTTATATGTTGCTTTTGTAGGTTGTATATTAGAGTGTGCAAATAAAAAATGTGAGTGTCCCAATCAACTTCATTTTTTATAAAAAAACAAAAAAGCTAAGTTAGTAAGATATGGTCAGTATAGTTAGTGGGAGCTCACTCTCATTCGTATACCATGGAGAGACTTAAACTTGAGACTTCTCGCATAGGCAATCAACTCCCTTTTACTTTAAACATATCGAGAGGTAGCCCGCGTACCCTGTAATTAAAACTTTTAGCTATATGATTTTCGTGATATTAACTTTACGTACGGCGAGAATTTTAAGGAATAAGTTTATCACATTCTATCTTGTATAAAATTGGTAGAGTACCCGTGCATCACGATGCAATTGAGATACGAAAACGATAACTAGTAGTATTACAAAGTTGTGATGATTGACGGTAAAAGTTATTTGCTTGTTAGCATAAGCCAATATTTTTATAATAGATTATTGTATTTTTGAATAAAATGGTAGTTAAGAATAACATTAATTTTAAGTGTTGTATAGATGTATTATGCATTAAATTGTTATGAATATAGTTTTAAAACTTGTAATACTAAAAAAATGAGGAGGAATGTAATAAAACGAGGATTTCCACCGGCGCATTGCCATGAAGCTTTTGTATATGATCATGTTGCACGCAGCATAAACGTCATTTTTTATGACTTGAACTCGCGCGCGCACTCGCGCTCGCGCGCGCTTGATTGTAGACATCTTTTTAAAAGCATGCATTGATAATTTTTTGTAGAGAAGTGATACTTAACAGCCGTTATATCACTCGCTCGCATGCTTAAACCATTAACGACAAAGTTGTTTTCATCATCAGTCCTTCGTTAGAATATTATAATTCGCCCCCCATACACCCCTAGGACAACACATATCCCTTAATGAAAGTTTATTTTCCCCCCCCCACTGTGGTCCTTAGTTAAAGTGCAATCAACCTTATACCAAACCAACAAAAAATATACATTGATACATTACACTCATAAAAGATCCTTCTTAAGATTCATCTATAAACGACAATACGGTTTAGTTTGGTACTTCTAAGAAAGTGATTCATGGGGAGTTGATTTGGTATTTCTTATTTGAGATTGAAGTGAGATTTCATGAAGGCGTTTACTTATTTCATCTTCGAGCCTTCCTTTTACTTTCTAGTTCTTTTCTTCAAACCCCTCTATCGAATGATGACTTGCTTGAGCACATACTTAGTAGGATTGAGACTTGGATTATCTAGTTATACCTGATGTAAGGAGTTACGTTGTAGTACTCACAGTGTATAGCTTTCATTTAAAGGAGTTACGTTGTAGTGCTTAGTGTCACACGCAGATGCAGATGTGGATAATTTCAAGAGGTGGTGTACTTCTTATACTTTTGATGTTGGGTATAAAGTACTTAGGAATTCTGACGAGCAGATTTCTCTACACCGTTCTTCAATTAATAATAGTGCAAACTTAAGTAACAAATTTAAATTTAGGGGATTGTACTTGAGTTTCAAGTTTAGAATATCAGGTTTACTTCATCAGTGATCACAACAGATAGCTGACAGAATATGAGGTTAGTAAGTTAGTCAGCGGGACTAAAGAGTGGAGATGTGATTAGTAGTTAATTCTCACAGGTTATTTATGGGCTATTGAACGACAATGATACTTCACAGTCTAAGCAAAATTTTCAAAGTTCTTAAATGACATTCATAACTTTTCAAAAAAAATCTTAAGACATTGTTGGTGCAACATTGACTATGATCTCCTTTATGTTTTAACGATGACAAATAAACGTTCGCAAATGTAAAATAACAAACGATTGCTAAAATCCACAAAAACATAATTGTGAAACTAGCGCGTTGAGCGCGCGTTGAGCGCATGGCCAGCGCGCCACTTGCTATACCCGTTTTTACGGATTTTGTTTTGTCGGCTATTCTCTCACCTGACACATGTGGAAACTTTAATAAAG
>BQNB010112722.1:8339-19832 GCA_026074375.1 Tanacetum coccineum | reverse complement strand
TAAAAGGTCAACCTAAATTGGGTCTTTGGTATCCAAAAGATTTACCTTTTGATTTGGTAGCATACACTGATAGTGATTATGCTTGAGCAAGCTTGGATAGGAATTCTACAATAGGAGGTTGTTAATACATTAAAAGTAGATTAATATCATGGTAATGCAAGAAACAGACTATGGTTGCAAATTCCACAACAGAAGCTAAATATGTGGCTTCAAGTTGTTGTGGACAAGTGATTTAGATTCAGAATCAATTACTTAATTATGGGTACAATTTCTTGCATACCAAAATCTTTATTGATAATAACAGTACTATTTGCATAACTAAAAATCTTGTTTTTCATTAAAAAACAAAGCATATAGAGATTAGACATCACTTTATTAGGTATTGCAATGAAAAGAAGTTGATTCAAATGGTCAAAATCCATACTGACAAAAATGATGCAGATTTGCTTACAAAAGCTTTTGATGTAAGTAGATTTCAATATTTGATTGCTAGTATTAGAATGTTAAATCGCTAAAATCTTTTATCTCTTTATGTTTTTGTAGAGTTTTGTATAAATTAGTACTGTTATTCATGTCATTAAAAGTTTCTGCTATTAACTATAATTAGTGCTGCTAGTTATACTTAATACTGTTAAGTTAATGCTGTTAGTTATACTTAATACTGCTGGTATAATTAACATTGTGAAAATTGAGAGTTGGTGAGAATAAAGAAAGAGAGATGTGTAAAAACAGAAAGAGTGATTTGGTGAGTAAAAGAATTGAGAGAATTTGTGAGTTGAAAAATAGAAAGAGAGATGTGTAAAAATAAAAAGAGTGATTTGGTGAGTAAAAGAATTGAGAGAGTTTGTGAGTTGAAAAAAAGAAAGAGAGCTATGTGAAATAAAAAAACAAACAGAGTGATTTGGTGAGAAAAAGAATTAAGAGAAGTTGTGAGTTGAAAAATAGAAAGAGAGTTTAATATATTAAAAACAGAGAGTGTTTGGACTGGAATTAGAGTTAATGCTGGTAACTCAAAGTTAATGCTGCTAGGCATAACTTACTACTGCTGTTGAAAGTTAATGCTGCTAGGCATAACTTACAACTGATGGTGAACGTTGATGCTGTTGAGGGTATTTTCATAAATACTTCGATTAAGGGTTTCAATTACTCATTTAATCAATTTCATTCAATCATATACTCTCTAATCACAAACCCTAACTCAATTTCATCATTCATCATCAAAACCCAACATAATGACGACCCTACAGTTTGCTGATACTTACAATTTGGTCATGTTTTTGTCTAAACCCGCTGAAAGTGAAGGGTTTGAGCAGATAGTGGATTTTCTGAATGCAAACCCTATCAAATATGCACTAACGATCAATCCTACTATCTATACTTCATGCATTGAACAATTCTGGGCTACTGTCAAGGTGAAAACTGTCAATGGGGAAATACAATTACAAGCCCTAGTGGATGGGAAGAAGATAATCGTTAGTGAAGCATCTGTTAGACGTGACCTTCAACTAAATGATGAGGAAGGTACGGATTGCTTGCCAAATGCTACCAGTTTTGAAGAACTTACAAGGATGGGGTATGAAAAACTTTCACAGAAGCTTACTTTCTATAAGGCATTCTTTTCCCTACAATAGAAATTCCTTATTCATACCATTTTGCAATTCCTAAGTGCTAAGACTACTGCATGGAATGAATTTAGTAGCATTGTGGCTTCTGTAATCATCTGTTTAGTTATAAACCAGAAGTTTAACTTTTCAAACTACATATTTGAAAGTATGGTGAAGAACTTAGAGAATGTGTCTGGTAAATTCTTGATGTATCTAAGATTTGTACAAGTGTTTTTGGAGAAACAACTAGAAGGAATGTCAAATCATAAAAGGATTTATGTTACACCCTCTCACACATGTTTGTTTAGTGGGCCCAGGAATGAAATGGATATATCATAACCATAGACTCATTACCCATCAATTTGGTGTCTATGAAATCCATTCCGTGGGTCCATCTCTTTTCCACTACAAAATTCAAATATCTATACACTTTTTTCATACAATATTTTGTCATCCAAACATAAACAATCGTAATCATACACTTTTTCATATCCATTGCCATTCTACCCCATACCAAATCCGATACCCATTGTGATTCCTAACAACAAACGAAACGGTGATACAGTCTATAATGAATAGAAAATTCAAAAGTGAAATAGTGCTATCAAGTAAAGAAGATACCAAGTTGACCCCAAGTCAATAACATAAATACCCATTGTTTAATCTACTTTCCAAACAACAACAAAATTGGTATCTTCCTTATACTATCACACTCAAATTATAACAAAGAATTTAATTAAATGTTCTTCCATATTTTAAAACGATAACGATAAATATATATGATCACTTAGTTTTCTTTCTTATGCAAAAATACTTGGTGAAGACACGCGCCACACTAAATGCTTAGTAAACCTTCAGTACGGTAAGGAATTGAACTAGTAGCTGAAACTGGATTCAAAGATTATTATTGATTCAGTGATGCATAAAACTAAAAAAAGAACTAGTGACTAGGATAACTCACTTTCATAATCACAAGCAATGGTGATTCAGCCTTATATTTTCAAAAGTACTAAAGATCAATCACTAAAGGGTCATCAGGTACAATATAATGCATAAAGAACTCAAAAGTAAAATGGTGATACTAAGGAAAGAATATGGCAATTTGACCCCAAGTCAATAACATAAAGATAAATATCTACTTTCCAAAGAGCAACAGTTTCTTCCAAACTAACATTCTCATGTTTGCTTGCTATCTAGGTAAAGTATGCAAACTCCATTTGAATAATACATTCGAACCATGGTAATAAAGATTGATCATTAAAAGGTTAACTGGTACAATCTATAATGAAAAGAAAATTCAAAAGTGAAATAGTGCTATCAAGTAAAGAAGATACCAAGTTGACCCCAAGTCAATAACATAAATACCCATTGTTTAATCTACTTTCCAAACAACAACAGTTTTGTCCAAACTAGTTGGTATTCTATAAACACAACTCTTCCTTATATTATCACACTCAAATTCTAACAAAGAATTTATTTAAATGTTCTTCCATATTTTAAAACGATAATGATAAATATATACGATCACTTAGTTTTCTTTCTTATGCAAAAATACTTGGTAAACCTTCAGTACCGTAGGAATTGAACTAGTAGCTGAAACTGGATTCAAAGATTATTATTGATTCAGTGATGCATAAAACTAAAAAAGGAACTAGTGACTAGGATAACTCACTTTCCTAATCACTAGCAAATTGCTAGTAGCAATGGTGATTCAGCGTTATATTTTCAAAAGTACTAAAGATCAATCACTAAAGGGTCATCGGGTACAATATAATGCATAAAGAACTCAAAAGTAAAATGGTGATACCAAGGAAAGAATATAACAATTTGATCCCAAGTCAATAACATAAAGATAAATAATCTACTTTCCAAAAAGCAACAGTTTCTTCCAAACCAACAGTTTCATGCAATGTTTGCTTGCTGCCTACGTAAAGTATGCAAACTCCATTCGAATACTACATTCGAACCATGGTAAAAAGGATTTATATCACTTGACACAACTTACTTATTATCGAGACATTGCGGTTCTCGTGGAGTAAAATGAAAACAAAACAAAACGAGAAAATATAATAGACAAACAAAGAAAAGGAGGATAACCAACTAAGGAAAGAAAATAAGAGATGTGTTTAAGTGAATAAATAGGCTCAAGCCCGGTTTGTTGGCTTAGGGTACGTGCCCTAAGCCCATAAACCGGGCTTGGGCCTATTTATCCTCTAATAAGATATATTTTCTTCGTTTTAAAATTATTGTTTTCCGACAAAAAACTCATAGTTTAAGAAAAATGCATTTATTACTGTCTTATTTTTTTTACTTTTTAGTTTTTTAGCAGAATGACAATTTTACTTTTAGCTAATTAATTAAAAACTTTTTTAAAACTTATAATAATAATTTTAAAAAAGGGTATAATATAATAAACTTAATCAAACTTCCTTATTTATTTTTAGCAAGGGACAATTAAATTAAAACATTATAAAGAAGAAACATAGACTATAAATTTATGATGGAAGTAGCAATTGCTTGGAATCATGTAGTACAAATAAGATATTATTTTCAGCAAGACTTTTCATGTTCAAATTAAATATGAGAGCCATATCCAAAAGAAAAATAAAATTGGTTTGAAGAAAATGCTCCGTAATTCGAACCTCTAGGATACTGTACCGTTTTCATGCAAGAGATATTTCTTGAGTAAAGTAAACGCCTATTCATTTCCCGGCCCCTCATTTCCTGTCTAATAAGAAATAAGAAGTGCATGTGTGTTCGGATCCTAAATTTACACCACACCACCAACTGTGTGCAAGTCGTCTGAGGTATAAACGCATTGCTTTCTTGTTCTTTTAATTTATTTTCTTAATAATAATTTACTTATGTTAATTTTTATATTTCTCTCCTAGGTTCTAGTTAATAATATTTAGTTAACTTGTTTATTTACTTGTGCATTGTGTTGGATTATATGGTAGTTGGACTAGCTCGGTCACGACTAGAGGTGTGTGAGCCTATTGGGGGCACACACGATAAAACATTTAGAGTACGTTTTAACTTCACGGAGACTATTAAATGTAAAAACCGATTCGGACCATTTAAAATGAACAAGCCATTTCATCCTTGGTTTTGTCCTAAATGCTATGGGCCGGCCAAGGGAGGTTCTTGATTGATTTCATTGAGTGTCTAGGTTCATTTTGATATGAATGAATGAAGTGAAGTGATAAGGTTTAAATTGTGGTGTTTTACCCTTATCAACAAGTTGTTTTCTTGCTCTTATCTTGTGTGAGATTGGAGGCTATTTTTATACCCTCTATCTAGCCTCTTAGGGATGCATAACACAAGAGAAACACAGCAACTCTTCCCTTTTCTTCTCCTTCTTCAAATCAGTCCGAATCAAACTACAATACTAGAACTAGTCACTAATTCTGGTTGGTATTAATACAGGTTTTCTATTTCGGTTGATGATTATTGGGGCTATTTTGATTAGAGATTCGAATCTAGATCCACTTCCAGAGAGGTTTATTAGTTTGTTATATATATTGTCAAGAGTGTGACAATCGACGGATTCGGGCTAGGGGTCGTTTGGATCTATTATTCGGTTTTGTATGTAGCATAAGTGATCAACCGAATTGCGGTTCAACCCTTATTTTTTACATTCTGTATTTCGGTTCTATTCAGAGTGGGTTTAGCTGATCGGTTTTAGAAGCTATTGGTTTACTTATTGTATTGGTACACGTGAGGTTTGGACTAGCATCCGTAGGCGTGCTTGTTTACGTGTTTGTGTGAGCATGTAGAGGTGACAACTTAGTCACTCGTTTCTCATTCTTGGTTTCTTTGATTTGATGGTGACGACGAGGGTATGTTCTAATTTAATTTCAATGTTTCCCTTAGATGTGTTTTATGTATGTTAATTATTTACTAGACTAGATCTATCCGCTTTGGGCCCGCACTCGTATGCGTTAATGGTTAACTTGATGTTAAATTCAACAGTGATCACGAGGCAATTAGTTTAGTAGACATGTTATTACATACGATTTATAAAACACGCTAGGGCTGCATGTAATGGGTTTATTTATTGTTTCTATTGTTAAATTATGGCAACGACATGCAATCCTTGCCATAACTAAAGTAATACAACCTAGAATTGACGCAAACAAAAAAAAATGATATGAAAAAGATAGTATAGATTAAAAATTTAAATTGTTAATTAGTTGCTATGTTAATCATATTCTTGTTTTATCTCGGCTGTAAAAGACTCACGCATAATCATGTTATATGATGTAAGTGGCGGATCTACAACTTTAGCAGAAAACCTAGTGAGAGTCTTATGGTTCTCCAATTGGGGGAAAGGACGCTTTTGAGAACTCGAGGCATTATGTGATTTTAGAATGCTTTCATTTTAGAGTTGTTCCTCATTTTCAAATCATTATGGCTGTTTTATATTGACTTATATTGTGATATTGCCTTGTGTCTGTCAATATTTGCAAAATATAGATTTTATGAAACTCTTAAAAACCGGACTAATACTTATAAAGGTAATTTGATTGGACATGGTCTATTTTATCACACATAATTTTATTACTTGTGTCCAATTATGTCGTTATTTTGTGAAACCCGGGAGTTTTTTGGACCAAATTAATTAGGGACATAAATATAGAATTGATTTCTTTGTGAAGCTATGTTTTACATGCGCGATTATGGGGTTGAATTGATCTTTAATATTCTCCGCCCCACTACATGCTTCGGCATAAGAGTGAATTATTGGGAATACTTGGTCTGTCGGACTAAGTAGGAGTACAATTATAGGGTTGATCAATTTTGTAATCCCACCTTCCATATTGGGCATCAATAAAACTAAATGTTAACACAAGGGGTTTCTTAACACATACATAGATCATTAGTCAAATTGGAAGTTATGGCTCACCCATTATGGACAAACTAAAGAGAAGTTTTTAAGGCGGGGTTGAAGTAAGATTCCCAAATGAAGTCAGGTTTTTAATACGCTTCCGCTGACCTGTTTTCTCCGCTTCTTTGGTGCGTCTAAATGGAGCTACCATGAACATGTGGACAAAATGATTTGCTATACCAAAAGGTTAACAAAATGTTTCTTAAACTTTGTGCTACAAGATGTTTGCAATGATTCTTGTACACAACTTTGTCACATTTATGTGTATACCCTATATAAGTTTTAAGTCTATGCAGCCAAACCTAGAACACGTGCTTTGCCTTGACTTCTCTGGTCAGACTAAGGGCCTTGCCAAACCCATGGCGAATTTTTTTCATAGGTCAGACCTATAATTTAATTTCGCACGTTCTGTTTGGTGGGACTTAAATCGAGGTTTCCTGGTCAGACCTCGGAACCGAAGGCATAAGATGAGACCCAAATATGCTTTTGACATTACTATAAGTGTTACTAATGTCATTAGTTCATTATTTAAGAGTTGCATTCCATGCAATTAACGCTCGTCGCTTACTCTTGCCCTACCTTGTTTACACGTTGGTCAGACCTTCTGTAATAGTGATGAGGTCAAGTTGGTCTTAGTCTTATTAAGGTAATTAATTGGGTAGTTAATTCCTTTAAGAATTTAATTATCGACAATTACTAATTATTGAACTTTTTCTAAATTGAGATGATGACAACCTCGTCAACTAAACAATTGGTCTTCAGGGGCTTTCTTCGAGGAAGCAAAAAACTACTGGAACCAACTTTATGATTGGTATTGACAACTTAGGATTGTACTATCAATTGATGATAAGTTGAATTACCTCGAGAGCAGCCACTTTCTCCTGCTCCTGTAGCTCCGGCGGGTCAGCATGTTGACTCCTGAAATCCTAGCCGAGCTCATACTGCTTGGGTTAAAGGATCAAAAGAGGTTGCTGGACTTCATGCTCTTGACCATGGAATAGCCAGAGATCCAACGAAATCTGGAAAAGCTCCATGCTAGATGACATGCTGAAAGGAGTTCTTAAAAAGCTCTGTTGCACAGCAAGCAGAGCAGGAGCTGCTTACAGGAATACGGTGATTTTCACGCCTGTTGACAGGTAGAAGGTGCAGGTTTAGTTTAGCTCGTAATGATTCTGAGATAGAATATGAAGGGCTATCATTGACAAATCTAGAGCGTTTTTGGGGCACCCAGTGACACTTGGCCTTGCGGTGAGTTCTGATTCCTTATCGGTTACGCAAGGAAATTTGCGGGTCTGTGCGAATTACAACATGCATAGCTGGGGAAGGACTTGTTAACGAGTTGCATTGCTATGCTAATAAAGCTCCCTGAAGCAAACTCTTAATTGCCCAAAAACAACGCTCTGCTTACATTGCTATTTCGAGGCTGGTAAAGTTCCAGAAGGTAAAATGCTTCAACATACCGCATTTCCCTCAAAGGCGGGCAGGGGACAATAATCTAAGGAATGGGCAAACATAAGCACGCTTTTGCCGCCCAAAGCCCAAGATTCCCCCTGGCCACCAAGAGGAAGATCCCGCAAGGACTCTCAATCTGTCAATGAGTGTGGTGAGGCCAGGACATTGGATGAGGAAACTTGTCCTCGAGTACTTAGCCGAGTTGAAAGAAGAAAAGAACAAGCCTCGGAGCTGGTGGTGGTTCTAGGTTCGTCATTATAGAAACTCAATTACTTTCCTTAATAGATCATGGATCTATGACATTGGTTGTGGTATCATATTTTAATACAAAGCAGGGTTTCTAAGGGCAAGTAGGAAACTGAAGGCCGGGGGCGCGGTCGGCTCTTAGTTTGTACGTGTGGCACTGGTTCATGTGAAGCTGTAGAAGCGATGGCAACTTTGATTTTTATTTCTCACTAGCGGGATTTAGTTATTGTTTGAACAATAGTCAATTATGCTCCTTTTATTACTAGAGGAGGATTTCAGTTTCCCGTTTGTACGAAGATGGTTTTATTTAACCGCTTCGTTGATTAATTACAATTCATGTTTCTAGGAGTAACATGGTTTATTTTAGTTGCTATCCCAAGGGATGTATTTGTTGAAAATTGATTTGTCTAATTCTTTATACAAACGGAAAATTCTTATATTATGTTAGCAACAAAAGAGCAAACTAGACTTGACTCTGCTCTCTGTGGCATGTCGTCTTGGACATATCAGCAAAGAAACGCATTGAAAAGTTACAACACGATGGACTTAATCAATCACTGACCTTTGGGGCTTTTGAAAAATGTGTTCCTTTGTATGATTGGTTAAGATGGCAAGGAAAACCTTCACCATCAAGTGGAAAGGGCCAAGACTTACTTGGACTAATTACACACCGATGTATGTGCCCATTATTTAAGATCACTTCAAGGAAAGGAGCAAGCTACTGTGTCACTTTCCACTGACGACTTTAGTCGTTATGGTTATGTTTACTT
Source organism: Tanacetum coccineum (assembly GCA_026074375.1). NCBI lineage: Eukaryota > Viridiplantae > Streptophyta > Magnoliopsida > Asterales > Asteraceae > Tanacetum > Tanacetum coccineum. The sequence continues at coordinate 10,872 of BQNB010112722.1, read as the reverse complement.
GGTTTAAAGCATAAACATAGAGAGGTGTTGAAACTTTCAAAGGTGTTTCAAAAGGACAGTAGATAATCTACTCGGCAAGACAATAAAATCGCCTTCGTTCTGATCGTGGGGGCGAATATATGGATGTCAAGAGGTTTTGGATCATCTCAGGTCATGGGATTATCGCCCATCGTTACTCCTCGTTACATCCCACTCAAAACCACAAGGGTGGGTCGGAGAGGAGAATGAAACAGATACCCTACTAGATATGGTTTCGATTCTATGATGAGTAAACCAACTCTTCCTAAGTCCTTTTTTTGGGATTATGCTCTTGAGACTGCCGCAAGCATTCTCAATATGGTTCCAACTAAGAAGGTTGAAAAGACACCATGCGAAGTATGGCATGGGCAAGCCCCTAAGTTGTCTTACTTAAAAATCTGGGGTTGTGAGGCACTTGTTAAGCGAGATACTCTTACCAAGCCTGACAAGTTAGAACCCAGGTCTATTAAGTGTATCTTCATAGGATACCCAAAGGAAACAATGGGATATTCTTTCTACTACCCACTCGAGAACAAAGTCTATGTTGCTTGGAATGCTGAATTCCTAGAGAATGGTCTTATAGATCAAGAAGCAAGTGGGAGTCTAGATGATCTTGAAATTATCCAAGAAGAAGATACGCATCCTTCTATAGACACTAGCTTAAATCATGAAGAGGATGATCTAAAAATAAATGAACCTCAAAGTGATATCATTCCTATTCGTAGGTCCACAAGAACACGACATCCCACAGATAGCATGTGTTTATACATCGATGCTGAGGAACATGAGTTAGGGGATCTCGGTGAACCCGCTAACTATAAAGCCGCATTGTTGGATCCTGAGTCTGACAAATGGCTTAATGCTATGAATGTGGATATGCAATCCATGAAAGACAATGAAGTTTGGGAGTTAGTTAATCTTCCTCCTGATGGAAAAACCTTTGGTCATAAATGGCTTTTCAAAAAGAAGACTGACATGGATGGAGCTGTACAGACCTATAAAGCTCGTCTAGTAGCAAAGGGCTTCACTCAAACCCCAGGGATTGATTATGAAGAAACCTTTTCTCATGTTGCAGACATTAGAGCTATTATGATTCTTATAGCCATAGTTGCGTTTTATGACTATGAGATTTGGCAAATAGATGTTAAAACTGCCCCCTCCTCAATGGATATCTCAATGAAGAGGTATACATAGAGCAACCTAAAGGTTTTGTTAGCCAAAAATTTCTAAATCGATTATGCAAGCTCAAGCATTACATTTATGGACTTAAGCAAGCATCTAGGCAATGGAATAAATGATTTAATGATGAAATTAAGAAATTTAGATTTAGTCAAAATCGTGATGAGCCATGTGTATATGTAAATGCTAGTAGGAGTTATGTCTCTTTCCTAATCTTGTATGTCGATGACATATTAATCATGGGAAGCAATATTCCAATGTTACAAGATGTAAAATTGTATCTTGGAAGATGTTTTGATATGAAAGATCTAGGAGAAGGTGCATATATCTTGGAATCAAGATCTATCGAGATAGATCAAAGCGATTAATTGGTTTATGTCAAAGTGCTTACATTGAGAAAATCATGGAGAGATTTTACATGGAAAATTCCAAACATGGAACGATCCCAATGCAAGAAAAGCTAAAATTTAGTAAATCACAAGGTGCGTCAACACCTGCTGAAATTTAGCGCATGCAAAATATCCCATACGCCTCGGCTGTTGGATCAATTATGTATGATGTGAGATGTACTTGTCCTGACGTTGTGTTCGCTCAGAACATAACAAGTCAATTTCAACAAAATCCTAGTGAAGTTCACTGGACTACTGTTAAGAACATTCTAAAGTATCTTCGCAATACTAAAGATATGTTTCTTGTTTACGAAGGTGATATGAAATGAGAGCTCAGGGTTTCTTGCTACACTGATGCTGGATATCTAAAGGATGCTGATGACATGAAGTCTCAAACTGGATATGTGTTCATTTTAAATGGAGGTGTTGTTGACTGGAAAAGCACAAAGCAAAGTATTTTTGTAACCTCATCTACAGATGCTGAATATATCGCTGCTTTTGATGCATCGACAGAGGCTGTATGGATTTGTAAATTCATTTCTGGGCTTGGTGTTGTTCTCACAATTGAAGAACCCATAAATATGTATTATGATAATACTGGAGCCATATCAATAGCGAAAGATCATGGAGTCACTAAAGGTGCAAGATATTTTCGCGTAAAAGTTCACTATCTTCGAGAAACCATTATAATGGGTGATGTGAAGACAGAAAACGTTGACACAAATGACAACCTAGTTGGCCCTTTTACGAAGGCTTTATCATATCCTAAACATTCTAAATTGACTAAGGATATAGGATTGATACCACCTTGTAGTCTCATGTAAATCTGTGTATAATTAGTATTTGGATAATTTAGAATTGTAAGACAGTTTTATTTGATGAATAAAGATACTTATAATTTGTTTTTCATTCATATAATAACTGTTATTCCATATTTGCATGTTTAA
>BQNB010112721.1:2672-22093 GCA_026074375.1 Tanacetum coccineum | reverse complement strand
TACACCAATAAAGTCACTTACTCATTCCAAAAACAACAAAACTTACTCATTCCAAATTTAGCAAAACTTACACTAATATCATTAGGGCTGTAAACGAACTAGTAAACATTTCGCGAACCGTTCGGTAAAAAGTTCGTTTATGTTCGTTTATTTATTAAATGAACGAACATGAACAACAATTTACGTTCGTTTAGTTAAATGAACGAACATGAACAAAAGTCTTGTCCGTTCATTTATGTTCGTGAACGTCCAATTATTCGTTCGTTTATGATCGTATATATGTTTATGTTCGTCTATCGTATCTTTTTATTACTCCCTACGTCTCATAATTATAGTCCACGTTTTTTTTGTTGTCCCAAATTAATTGTCCACTTTCAAAAATAGATATGAAATTTAGATTAAGTTTACCATATCACCCTCACTTGATGTTATTATTACAAACTTTAAAGAAGTTATAAATTAATTGGTTAAGGGTAAAAGTGTCATTGTGCAAAATATAAAAGAGAGAAAGCTGTAAAGATGATGTTTTTCTTAAACTTCGTGTTTTTTTTTCGGTGGAGTATAATTATGGGACGGAGGGAGTATAATTTAGTAGAGGAATAGACCGAAGAGACTATATAGTGTTGTATGTTGGAACATATAATATATTAATGGACATTAGCGACACTTTTTCTGTCACAAATCCATTACTAATGAACCATTATATTGTACAGACGTGTCTAATCGCTATGGTGACTATTATATCTGTTACAAAGGTGTCTTTGAGTGAATCATCGTGACTGTTTGAAGATATATCAGTTAGCGACGGTTTTTTCTGTCACTGGATCGTCGCTAAAGCGTCGCTAATTGCACCTTTTTGTGAACCAATGTGACCATTTGAAGAGGCACGAGTTCCCCTATAAATAGGGACGTTATAATGCCCGTGCACGCACGGGCTTTTTTCTAATCTTTTTACAAAGTGTATTTATTTTTTATAAATTAGATAGTGATTATATAAATAAGGACACATTATGTAGATAGTTTCATGTTGCTTTTTGTATATTTTTTGTATATTTTGTATATTTTTCCATTATACGAAGATTTGAGTCTGATTAAGTGTAATTTCTGGATAAGTGTTTGTGGTTGCTTCCCGGTAGCATTCATATATTTGGTAACATTGAGAAAATGTAATAATTGATCAAGAGATACCTCATTTATACCACGTACATCTGAGTTAAAGGTTGAGCCCCCAACCTACTTAACCCACATCCAAAGCTCTTAGGTAGAGGCGTGGAAATCAAAAAACTTAAATAGATTGAAACATGAAATCGTACCTAACCGAAAGCAACTGAACAGGAGTGTGGTTTTTGGTACATATTTCAAGTGCGTGTTTTGTTTTTAGGGGTAGTTATGAATGATATAGTCCCTTAATCTTTTGTTTGCGTTAACTTAAGCACTAATGTATGTTTTCTGAAAAAGGTCCATGTGAATGGATTCTTTAGCTTATTAGTACATTAGGAGGTGTGTATACTTTGAATATCGTCGCTCTTTTGAAATAGCGTGTTTAAAATTAAGGATGTATTTTTATTCTGTTTATTATTGTTCTTTGTTTGTTTTGTATATACTTTTTATAAAGTTCCATTGACCAGCAGGTTTTATTATATATTTTTATTGTTTTTCTCTTGTTCTTTTTATTCGGGATAGTTGATTATAATCCTATTTAATGGTCGTCATTAGTCCCACACGAGGTTTGTGAATTAGTGTACGTAGTGCAATCAATGCTCTGGTATGTTTATGTTTTATCTGTTACTTTTCAGCTTATATAATATAAGTTGTGTTGTTAAGTATTGGTTTGTTTTTCTTAAAACTTGTTTTTAGTTTGTATTATGGCCGTGAAAGAAGTACAAATGCACTAAACTTTAAAATCATACTATTTTTGTCAGTTTATTACATATGTTCTAATCATCTTGATCCTAGATCATCTTCGTCATCGATTACATAGATATTGTTTCTTTCTTTTTCCTTGTAGTTAATGTTCCATGTTACCCAAAGCTTTAGCTTTGTTGATTTGGTTTTTGATAATTGATTCAAACGAAACAAACTCGAAACCATCATTTAAGATTTTGAAGTCGCATGTTAGTGTAATAGAGTTGTGTATAATTAGCTTCAATGATGTCGTGTTTGTGACGCAGTTAAAGCCGCTAATAATAAGTTGCGCTCCTTCTTTTAGTGGTTGCTCTGATGAAGTCTTGAATATAGTATAGTAATTTGCGCATGCACGAATTTTTGGACCCTGTTATTTTTTGTAATAAGTACTGTGGTCTATTTGTAAACTGAGTCATGTTATATGTATTACCTTACTAACAAATATAAATATTTGAAATCATATCTCTTCATCCATAATCATCAGAAGGAAATTAGTAAAATGAAGTATTCCTGAATTACATGTTATGAGTTGTTACTTTTGCTAAAAATGATTTCAAAAACCAGGAAACTATAAAGAATAACTAATCCCAAATACCCCTTATGTGAAAGTTGTAAATTCGACTTAGTGTGGTTATGTTAATGATGGTCATATTCAATTGCATAATCCCACACTGAGAGAACAGCACTAACAAATCCTACTCTTTTTTTCTCATCACTCTAGCTTAAACATAACAATATCAGTACAAATGTATATGACCACAACTACAATAGGAAGAATTCTTAAACCACGTCTACTCAGTGACGAGTACATAGAAGGACACGGTGGTGCCTTGGCCAACCAAGATTCTCCTTAACAATGGCAAATGCATATGTGTAGTTTAGTCCAAAAGTTCATATAAGGCTAATTTGGCCCATCCAATTTTAATGAATTATTAAGCACGGAGTATTTAGTTATTTACCTTGCACACATATGTTTTTATTGCAAATTTATAAGATGTGTGGGTTTGTTATAGGTGAAATTTATAAGGTGTGTAGTCTCGTGAGTTTAATATGAGTTTTTGACTTTTCGATGAACTTTTACCATTAACCTTAAAAATGTATACGATGTAACACTTCATTCCGGCCAACCTGAGATCAAAAGTCTAGCTCCGTCATGGTCATACGTGACAACAAATCCACAATTTAATTTACTTACATTTTTTTAATGACAACCAGAGGTTTTTGTGTATGAATAAACCCATGGTTGAAATAAATATATGTGTCCACAAAGATGTAAAAGAAAACATAATGATGAAAATAAAGCTGAATAAATATAAAGTGTGTCTACAAAGATTAAAAATAAAACCTGGTGATTTGCTTGGTTTTATTAGATGAGTTGCAGATAGCTTTAATGATCAATTTGTAGAGATAAAAAAGCTAGGCTACGTTTGAAGTTTATACACTGCTTTAATTTGTTTTAAATTAAGGCTGTTAAGAATTGTAATTCTAATACAATATAAATTGGTATTGTTTTAAGATATCTGGGTTTTTTTTTAAAATACAGTTTAGTCCAAGAATATGAAAAAGTTTTATATTAGCTTAAAAGTTATAAAAAATATCCTGGATGTTTCTTTTTAAACAACAAATCACTTATTAAAAAGTGTACTCAAATTAACTTTAAGCAAAATATGGCCTCTTTATTGTCGCTTTCTTCCTTGTTGTTGGAATGGTGATCGAAAAAAACTAACAATAACAAAAAGTATAAATACTTGTAAAACTATGACCATTTGAACTTGACAGTTGTCCTTAAAGCTTTATATTTCATCATGCAATTCATCAAATGTGTACTTATTACTTGATGATTATTGCACAGTGTGCAATTGTGAATATGTTTGTGTGGGTTGAAGAAATTTTTTACAGCTGGTGCATGCAATCAGTAATGGGTGCGACCAATGGTCGACTTGAATTCCTCATGTGCAGTGGGTCAGCAAGGCTGCTGCATGAATATGTGCTGCCTTTGTAGTACAAGTACACCAACAATCAACTAATGTAAAGTCAAAAAAACACTTCTTGAAACCACTAAAGAAGCACCAGAACACTCGAGCTAAAATAAGAAACAAAATACGTCAGATCTTTCACCGCACATATGGTGTTCATTCGCTATATCTACTAGTCTATCCTTTTCATTTATTTAGAACTCACTATACATATGATATGGTGAAGAATCTTCGAGCCTGTATAACCTGAAAAAGATATTCATGTTAAACATAGATTTGACTGAATTAGACTAATACAACAGTTATTGTTGAAAATTGAAGTTTACAATAATAAAACATAAGATTTAAAGAAGCACGTAGCAACACCTATAGTCAGGCCGAATAGTGAAACTGGTTCACCCTAATTCGAGCTGAATAATGAATGGGTCTGAAAGTTTTGATGCGCCTGATAGCCTATCAAAAGCATAATGTGGTCACGTCACCTGCCCATTACAACGGGGGCAACACATGTAGCGCCACATGTTCTTAGTCTTTTGACCGCATGGTTGTTTCGTTAATGTGTTGTTATCGTGGTTTGGTTAAGCATCTAGTGGTTCTAGTAATCTAATATGAAGATCTCCGTATTCACATATTATTATTGAGTTATTGCACACCAAACTATTACAGTTCATGATTGATTTATGTTATTTTCTTTAAATTATTTATGACTTAAAAGTATTTATTTGATACTGTTTGTGGAGTTCTCCCCCAGTTTTCCACTTGTTATCACTACAGGATGGGGGGAAATGAACCTAAAAATATGTACATGATGGCTTGTTTTTAATCTCCTTCAGGCCCCACACATGCTCTTCTTTTCTTTTTTCTTTTAAACTATGTCCATTACTTTTGGCTCGTATTCGGCTTCTCCAATCCATTTACGAATACTTATCAGCCCCACTTTAAGGCTTTGCTATAAGATTGTGGCATGACTCTTGCTGCAAGCGAAATTTTTGAGGGCTGTTTGGGTTGGCTTATTTTTCGGCTTACGGGGTATTCAGCTCGTTATTTTCGGTTATGACCACCTTTGAGTTATGGCTTATTGATATATAAGCGTCACTTGATAGCTCATCTAGCCCAACAAAATCTAGGCTTTTTCCTTATCTAAATTTTTCCCATAAGCCCAAAAATTAGTAATTACAAACACTCTTTAGCATCATCAACATCAAGTTCTGTTACATGCCTTCACTGTTTTTCAATTGTAAATAACTTATTAAAATGATCACTCCAACATGTCCTAATTTTGTTATCTTTGATTTAAGGATTTTTTTCCATTATTAGCCCAATTAGAGTTGGTCGTATTTTTTTTCTTTTAGCCGTTTGTGGCGTTGCACATGTTGTGAGGGCTATTTTGCATTTTTAGGTATTACTTAATATATAAAAGATTATGTTTGAACTTTAAAAGTTTAATGCGCTTGGTTTTTTACCATTTGCATATGTAAATTGTTCACAGCTAAAAGTTTTGTGTATTATTTTTTGGCATTTGCTAAAAAAACTTAAGCCAGAGATAAAAGTGTTAGTTTGTATATTGGTTGCACTACCGTTGGCTTTGTGGCCAGTTTGTATTGTTGTGGGTAGTATAGTTGGTGGCTTAGCTTAGGGATTTCTAGTTTTCGGCGCCGCGCTTGTAAATTGTTTTGTTGAAGGATAACCAATAAGTTTTGCCATTGTCTGATTATAAGTATATTAGACAAAACTGCAGAGGTGGCAAAATGGGCCAAACCGGGTCATTTTTTAGTATTGGTCAGAATGTGTTGGTTTTCATAGATGATTAACAAACAGTAGGGATCATTTTCCCAAAATGCTATATAATGATAATTAGAATCTAGAATTTTGAAATAAAATGGTTTAGGAGGTTTGAAAAATATCAAACACTTGGGAGACTTTCAACCTTTTGACCCATTTGACCTTTAGAAGAGAATATAACCCAAACCGACGTGTTTCACCCATTAACGGATTGAAATTTCCACCTCTAAGAATGTCTCCAGTTGTGTTATTTCTATGTTTGCTCTGTGAGGGTTGATTAAAGAGCTTATTAAATGTGGTCAGTAGTGGAGTTTAACTTTTGTCAGACTAAACGGATGTATGTTTGTATTACACAAACCATTCAAAAAGGCGAAATTACTGGTTGTTTATCAACACATTTACATATCGGAATATCCACAAACCATTCACAAGTAGAGATTGCCAAACATGCCATAACTTGGAAATTCCCTATTGGACCATCGTTACCAGTAAAAAGAAAGCTTTTACTATCACATTCAGTACCAACACTAATTTTCTAATTTAACTAATGACTATATTGTATTAAAAACATTGTTATTCAATATAGATGAGAGTTCATTAAGAAGCCTTCATTATACCAACTAATGAGTATCAGATTAGCAAATATGTATTTTTAACTTTCAAAATAACCAATTAGACTTCAAAACAATCTAACAATTAGTAGAATAGACCTAAGTATTTTAGATTTAAACAATTTTTAAAGTTAAAAAAGAAAATCTAAATTAAAAAAATATTACTAAATTAAGTATGATTTGATTTTTTTGAAATACGAATACCCCACTTGACGTTTTCCTTTACTATATAAAAGATGTTTCCTTATTAACCAAGACTCAGAAATTTAAATCTAATAAGTAGAATGTGTGGCTATGTTGGAGGGCGTGTTTCTAAAAAATGTTACACTTCTAGTATACAATTATGAAACAATATCATTATAGTCCATGTGTATTCTTGAGGTTTTTTACCATGTGAGAATTTAAACGTTTTTTTAACAATTGTTAACCAAATTTGGAAGTATTTTAGATTTAAACAATTTTTAAAGTTAAAAAAGAAAATCTAAATTAAAAAAATATTACTAAATTAAGTATGATTTGATTTTTTTGAAATACGAATACCCCACTTGACGTTTTCCTTTACTATATAAAAGATGTTTCCTTATTAACCAAGACTCAGAAATTTAAATCTAATACGGATAATAAATTTGAAGAAGAGAAGAGATTATAATTTCGAACAACGAGGCATGCAGACCCGTGCGATGCACACAGCTTGTATCAATTTTTTTTCTCATGTGGTTGCTTGCATAATGATTTTGTTAGAATGTTGATGCGTTAGTCTGATGTGTATACTTATTGGTAATAGGCCGTGTAATTTTAGTATGCGTTGTTGAAATATAGCAAACCCTGCGATGCACACGGGTTGTATCAATATATATTGCATAATGATTCAGGCTACTTCAAAATAAGCCTTAAGAAAGGAATATTAATAATTAAGTGATTTTTTAAACTTTTTCTAGTGAAATACATGTTGGACCAATGTCAAATAATATTTACATATCTACAATTCTACATCTTTATAAATTATGCTACGCACAACTCGTACGTTTTGCTCAAAGACAAACTAATAGACAAACAGAAAATATAATAACAATAATCAAGAAAATATACAAATATATACTAACTAGTAAAAAAACATGCGATAAATTTAATCATCCCAAAATTTCAATTACAACCACGTTTCCACCTATCCAATTAGTAAATTTATGAGAATGGATTGCACCTGGCTTAATACAATGACAAAAATATCAGCCCCCAATATAGATATCCCTAAAATTTAGTTAGTAAGAAAAATCTCTCTCAACCCCTAAATCTGCACTATCTTATTCAATACGCCTGCATCCACTATATATTCCTCTCAAACCAAAACGCATCAACACAATAGATGCAATACATCACCTATATTCCCTCCACAACGAGACGCGATATGTCAAACTACCGTTCTGGTTTTAGTTAAACGAAGGACGTATTTATATTTTGAAACTTTGATTGTCTTCTTCTAACTCTTTACACATAGCGAGATATGGAATAATTTCAAACTGGCAAAGCTCTTGTGGTAGGTGGCAAGTGGGGGCGAGGTTGCCAAATGTCAAAAACGCCACCATAACGTTTATCTGTTCCAAAGGTCTCATCTAGGTTTTGTGTTTTTGGGTGTTTTCTTTAAACGAAACAAAGCTAGATGTAATAAGAATTGTTAGTAAATCTAAACATTATTTGTTGAATATAAAAGAGAAGTTTTCTTCGTGATAGATCCTATTTTATTAAAAACATTTAAAGATCTATGATGATAACTTAATCGTGTATATCTTGTAAGTCATGATGTTGTTAGCACACACGTATAGAACAAGAATAGCTGAGATCATTAATTTTCATTAAAGTTCAAATCTATTATGGTTGATGATGAGGTGTAGTTTTTGTTGTGATAGGAGGAAGGATATGAGAGTAGGATAGATTGAGGAATAGTTGTTTCGGAGTGTCGGGTCCATCTGTTTTGATTATTGTCTTTATCTTCTTGTTCTTGTAGCCGACTCATGATAAATCGTCTAAACTACTACGTATATACTGAGTTGACTCCGTCCCTTTCTTGAATTCACTTTATAAATCGCATACGTGCAGTGAAAGAAAACAAAAAGTGATAGGTTTTGCAATTCTCCTAATTGTTAATGTTATAATAGGACCTCATACGTGAGATAAGAAGAGAACTTTAGTAAATAGCAAAGCTTTTGATTTTCTACACACACTGTAAAGACTGCTAAAAGTTTGTAAAGGGATAATGGATGCTAAAAATACTGAAAATTCACAGAATTGAATAGCACCGTTGTAAAAATTCATTGATCACTAATCATAATACTCCATGATATGAGTTCATATGCATTGGGTTTTGTACTTATGGCACTCTAGGTGAGAACAAAACATTATATAATATACAGCTCTAATAAATTTAGGGGCACAATCCTTTTAGTGAACCATTGATCATGCCATTTATTCACATGAATTTGTACAATATACAAAGCTTGTGTTACACAACTTGAAGCCTACACAATATATACATCAATAGAACACATACATAAATTACTTATCTATAACAACAAAGAAAAAAAAGTTCTAAAGCCTAAAGCCTAAAGCTTAAAGCCTAATTTTGAAATTTCGGGTTCCCTTTCATGGGGATCCCTAATTTCGACCAAAAGATAATACCGAACACTGTTTGAATGGACCGAAATTATAGGTTCCCTTTCATAGGGATCCCTAATTTTGACCAAGAGAGAAGAGAAGACTTATCTATAACAACAAAGAAAACAATAGTTCTAAAGCCTAAAGCCTAAAGCTTAAAGCCTAAACCCTAAAGCCTAATCCAAAAATGATACCTAGAAATTTCGGTTCCCTTACATGGGGACCCTAATTTCGATCTCTAAAGAGAAATATCAACACTGTTCGATGGACCAAAATTTTATTGGGCGTTTTCCCTTTCACGGGGGATCCCTAATTTCGACCAAGAGAGAAGAGAGGAGAGGGTATGGAAGATGAAATTATGTTTAAGAGGTGACCCCTATTTTTATGTGTTAGGAGATTAGGGTTAGCTTTGAGAAAAGCTACATAATCTTGACACAAATGGTCCCTCCCTCATTAATACTTTGACACAAATGGTTCCTCCCTCATTAATACTGCTGCATTAAATGTAAAAACTCTACATATTTTTTGGTATAATCATGGAATCATGGGGTACTCCTCAAGATGCTTATCAATGTATGCAGTAGGGTTTTGTACTTATGGCTTTCTGGGTGAGACAAATCATTTAAAGATACAGCCCTAATAAATTTAGGGGCTCAATCTTTTAGTATAATAGATTGCCGACTATCAAATAATAAATGCTATTATTTGCAAAAGATGTTTGCATTGACATGAATCATACAAGCAAAGTGTTTAGCATCGTTAGATAATCAACATAACACCATTGAAAGTTTGAAACCCTCTAGAACAATTTTCGTAAGGCCTCTTTCATCTTTCAATCATCGACCACAAAAAATAATCTAAACCACATCATGCTTTTCGTTAGGGCGCATCTACTGCTATTTGAAATTGGTATTTACCTAAGAATGTTGATGCATAATTCACTATTTCCAAAGAGAACAATATCAGGAAAAGGCATTAAAACACACTAATAAGCAGCATGTTTAACACTCCCTTTCAACATATATTTTCTAAAAATGATGCTGTAATCGTGTAATGTTTCATATCTCATTTATAATAAGATTGGGTATATATATAGTGATACAAAGATTATTCTTGAACCCGAGTTTGAGCCCAATACAAAATATCAACTAACACTCCCTCGCAGTTTGAGCGGGAGGACACCGAACGCTTCAACTGGTGCGAAATTCCTGATGCGGTCGTCGTAGGACTTTTACACGAAGTTTTACAACTCCCTAGGCAGAGCACCTAATCATTGTAGTAGTAGTATAGGCAAGACTCGGGGGGTTGTTATCGTTCACTCGGGGAATAGGTTGGGAAGGCTTGATCACGGTCTAACAGAATTCTAAAGGTTGAAAGAAGATTATTTTTGTGTTTTTATATTTTATGAAAGCAGTAAATCATGTGTTTGAGAGGTGGTTTGGTTTTAGCTATTTAAACTAACTAAATGACAATCTAAACTACTGGTGATAGCAATAAGATAAAAGACTATGTTTATTTAATCATGTATTACCCCCTAGATTGCTTCTCCTAGTGTTGTTGCTTTGTCACCCTTGTGATGATCTGTGTAACTATTTGCTAAGTCATGAACGAATTACACGAACCCGCCGTCTACTTAGTATTCCGCTAGAGCAACGTACAAGTAAGGTAGTATAAAGACTATTACAAGGCCCCTAAGAGTACACTAAATGCATGTGAAATATATTAAGAGTGGATCAATGATCGTTCAATTTTATATGTAATAATATCAAAGTATAAAGAACTTTACTAAAAATCCTTGAGGATTTAGAGCAAAAATCCTCACAAAAATACCACACGTAAGAAACCGGTAAGTGATTACCGGGTCGTTTTCCCAAAGATTTATGAAATTGAGACCTCGTTTGTTATTTGGACAATGACTTCAATTGGTTCGAAGAAGATTCATTTTCTAAAATCCTAATAGTGAGCAAATTAAGGGACAATTAAACCTAACTTTAATAACGGGAAATTAAACTTTAACTAAATATGTAAAACGGGAATCCTAAACGGGACCTAAAAACCCTAAATTCCATGATCGTTATTCGGATTTGTTATTAAAATAAGATCAATAACACTAAAAAAACGAAGAGATGGCGGTGATTTTCCCTACCCTAATTCCATGATCGTTGATCCTTCCTGCTAGATCACCATTCACTCTATAACGTTTGATTATTGAGGTACTATCTTTGATTTTGTTCTTATATCCTTCTTTATACTAGATAATGAGGCTGGGTCTGTACTCTGACAGCCGTCATTTAGGTCATGCGCGTCTTGGAACTTCGATGTGACGGCGTCATGTTAAATTCGTGACGCCGTCTCAGCCACTGTAGAGCAATTCTGAGCAATATAGTTGTAGGTCCCGTAGACTTGTCCGTTTCTTCTCCAAATGAGCCCAAGTCACTTGTATTTCCTCGAAAAGTCTTCCAAAATATGAAATACCTAAAAAGGAATGATTAAGTACCTATTTTGGGCATAAATGCACGATTTAGGGGGTTAAATGACCCCATAAAAGTGTATAAAATGACACCTCATCAAATACCTCTACACTTGAGATTTGTTTGTTGTTCCGTCCGAATTAATACATACATAAATATAGTATAAGTATAAAATATATATATATATATATAAATATATAAATATATATAAAATAACGACTATATATAGATTATAATATAATGATATATATAAATATATATAATAGTAATAATAATATTAATAATTATATATATATAAAAAAAAAAAAGGGAAAAATATATATTATATTATATTATAAAATATATATATATAATATTATATTATATAATATATATATAATATATAATTATAATATAATATATATATATATATATATAAAAAAATATGATACGTACTAATAAGATATAAACAATATAGTAGAGTGATGTATTTTCTGTCGGTGTTCTAGAAAATCTCTTTGTAACCAAAGCAATTATCAAAAACCCTCCCGGGTCCGTTCCTCTGCTAGAATGGTTAAATTGAAGATCGTACGTTCAAAGTTGTAAATCGAGCTTGATTATCACTAAGTTTTTTGGTTGTTTCTAAATCTACTAAAAGAAAACCACGAAAAATGGAAACTAAACTTTGGATTAAACTATTTTTAATCTTTAAATTAATAATTTAAACTATTTTTAAAATTTGTCATTTAAAAAGCAATTTAAATACTTGTCATTTATTAATTTAAAACAAATTATTTAAAATCCTTCTAAAACAAATTTTAAGAAATTAAATGACGAAGTAAAGTAAAATACTTTTTAAAATAAAAAGAAAGTGACAAGTATTGTTAATTGCATTAAAAAATATATGACGGTATTTAAAATTGAAAATTCTAATGATTATAATTTTTTAAACCTTTTAAACCCGAACACTAATTCCACAATTATTAATCACTTAAGCAACACTAAGAACTACTTCACTAATCATACCACATAAACTACACTATCATAAGAAAAACAAACATAAACATTTTAGACAAATAATTCTAAACAACTAGTATTAAAAAGGGAAAAAGGGTAACCGAATGAAGAACCGCATGATATAAAAAAACCACCCGATCTTACAAACTTGAATACACAAATAAGTTTATCACTTAAGCTTATACTTTACTAATTAGCAAATAACGTTGACAACTTATCTACTAATTATTTTCATAAAAAACTATAAAGATCAAAAACCGTATTTATTTATCACCTTATAAGACCGTTTAAGCTCCGCCATATAAAAGTAAAGGGATGAATAAAAAATAAGACATAGAAAAAAAGAACAAAATAAGCTAATAAAAGGATGAACAACTTTAGATCTAAATCCACCCGAAAAACTAAGGTGTTCAATATCAAGTGAACTCGGATCGAGGGTTTTATAAATAAAAGAGATTTAGATTCTAAGAAAAATAAGCTAAGAATTAAAAAAGCAACAATTTTATGCTAGAAAATAATGTCTAAAATATAAGATCTATTATTCTTAGATCTAAACCCCCCTAAACCAATGTGTTCAATCAGTGAACTAGAACAGGGTAATTTAATGATTATAGATCTAAAAACAATAAGCTAGAAAAATAAGCACTACACTCGAAACTAGAGCTAAATAAGCTCACTCGAAAAGCTCTAAGATAAAAAACCCAATATAAAATAAGACTAGTCCTAATAAGCTATGGAAGTATCTTATTAGAATAAAGCTTAATAGATTGATTCCAAAAATAAAGCTATAAAGCATGAACTATTTGGACATAAGCAAAAAAGAAATAAGAAAAAGACAAGATAATAAGCCTAAAAAATAACCTAAAAACAAACAAACCTTTTGACATCAACTTCTTCATATAAATAAGCTCAAGAGTTAGCAATAGATCCTAGATCCAATAAGCTTCAATAAGCTTTTACAATAAGCCCAAAATAAACTAATTTATTATACTCCTAACACTACAACTAAAAAATACACACTAAAAAATTCTAACTAAAATCTCCCCCGTCCTCTATCTACTGCTGATGCGTATTGTATTTATAGCCCAAAGTGGGTGAGGGCAATTTTGTCTTTTCAGGTACACAGCCACTCATAATCCAGATCTGGGGGGTATTTTGGTCATTTTGCACTCCACCAACCGCCTCATTATTGATCACTCCCTACCACGTACGACTTCAACAGTAACCCGGTACTGACACACCCATTGCCACGTGTCACACGCTGACTGTACCAGCCCCACCATGAACAGTAACAATTCGACTGACGTGGTACTGCAACCGAATTGAAGTCGTACCTCGTACCTAGTACCTGCCACCAAACTGCATACAAAATATTAGAATACGCCGACTTGTCACAAACCGTTAGTGGTGCCACGTGCATATTAACTGATCGTCACCGTCGGTCAATACCTCACGTAAAACCGTCCGCCGGACCACCTGTAAACGGTGGTCAACTCGGCAGTCCGCGGGTGTGACCAACGACGTCAACGCCCGTGCCTGACCACCGTTCAACGTCGGCGACCAACGACTGTCAACGGTGGCGGACACCGTTGACCAACCGCCGGTACCACCGTCAACGTTGTGACAGGTATTCAACAGTGGCCGGTTCATGTCTTGGGCTCGTGACTGGTCGTGAATTTGGGGCCGGGTCAAGACGTTTCGTGGGCCGGGTATCCGGGTCGTGAGAGATCGGGTCGTTAGGGGAATAAAATCCGCTCACCCGAATCGAAACTTGGGACCCTTGTTATAGAAGAGGCTATGCACACTACCGCTGTGCCAAGCATAGCCTCATATAATGATATGCAAAATCTAATATATAAGCCCATTTTAATCTTGGTCTGGTCCATTATAACTAAAGGTTCAAACAGGGACGAAAAAGGTTCAAATACAAAAGGTTTAAATATAAAAGGCCAGTACCGTTGGACTCGTTTTTTCGTGCCCTTTCCAATGGTGTGATCGAGGAATTTTCACGACTTTGTTTGGACCTCGATAAATGTGAAAACGTCGTCGAAAGTCACTCAAAAATTACCGTTTTTGCTTCGTTTTCAAACATTTTTACCTGTAAGACATAAAAACACAATACAAACATATTTGCAACATAATTAATCATATTTTAGTGTTTTTAGTCCTTTTATAGTGTTTTACGGGGTATAAAATATGTATATTTTAGCCAATATCACTTGTCCTCAAGCAAATGAGCTTTTCTACCTAGACAATAACAATATGAGGGGTCATTTTACCTACTCTTTAAAACTATTTTACAACACAACCTTCTAGACCTCGTAATTAAAAGCACGGAAAATATATACTAGCACCTCGCATAAGTGTGTGGGACTCTCTCTTTCACTCGGTTGTATAATAAATTATAACATATGGGGGGAAATAGAAAATCAACACTCATTACCTGTCATAGCATATAAATTACTATAGGCTTGGTAAATGATCAAACCTCCACCGCTAGGTGTAAGTATTATTCATTACTATCTTAGAGGTCTTTTAAAGAGTTGTGAGGTGTAGGTGTAAGATAACATATAAAGGATACGGAAACGAATGAGATACATTTGGGTGGCTTTGGGTGAATTTAGAGTGGAAGGGTTAGCTAATTATTTACACGAATACATTTAGTTTGGTTGCTAAGCCAAGACTAGGATGAAGATATACAAACTCTACATCAATCTCTTTCTTTTTCTTTTCTCATTTGTTTTGAATAACATAATACATCACATGGAGTTTATAATACGTACCCCTACACTTGAGGTTTTACATGGTCGATATTTACAATCTAACTAATGACCCATATTGAGGTGGATCAAAATAACATGGAGATCATTTGACAAACATATGAGGGTATTGACTTAACTTTTCTTCCCCATTCTTCCACGAAATAAATACTACCATGAATCCCAATCGTCCCAAAACTGTATTTACAAGGATAAGGACTTAGCAACCGTGTACTCAAGTACTCAAATAATTACTTGGGTTATCACAAATAATGTAACTAAAAGTTGAGTACATACAAGGTAGGCTAGGCTTTTTAGTGTGATGAGCGGAGCGTGATATGGTTATAGAATGGGTGACAATCGCTCTTCATTAATAACTGGAATCCACCAGAAAATTACAGGAACCTGTAACAAAGTGAAATGCTCGAAGGGTTTAATACAAGTGGGGTATACCACACTAATAAATTATGCTGAGTGCATGGCAAGGGTGTGAGATAGTTATATGATCGGTGTGACCATCATAACAATTACAGGTTTAAAACATGGGTTAATCCTAATGCCTCTTATCAAGCAAATCCTAATACTTACTATGCGGTCTCGGGATGCATCACAAAAACAAGTTCTAGAATTTAATACACTACCAATACACTCATATGAATTTTACTAACACCAGACATTCCAGAAAAGGTGACAAGGCAATGCATACATGGCCGTAACGACGGAATAGACATGCACGCCTGCAGATCAACCTTAACTCGAACCGGGTAAAGATAAAATCATCTTGGGTTACCAATGATGGGTACCCGAATTCCTAAAAATCTAAGGGCGAACCTCACATTTTTGGGGTGGAATTCTGAGGGTTATTGTGCTAGTCATATAAATTCCTATCCATGAGACGCTATTAATACTCGGTTTTCGTCGGTATGTGTCGTAAAAAAATTTAAATTTTTGTAAAAATTACCTCTTATGCTATGTTTCGATATATTACCCATCATTTTAAGGATAAAGCAAATGACAAATGAAAGAATAGTTTCTAAGGTTTATTCCCCCCCTTACACTTAAGTTGAACGTTGTCCCTAATGTTCTCTAGAAGTACCCGTAAGAACAAATAAAGGGAAAAGAAAACAATGAAAAGAAACTAGTACTCCCCTGGTTTGCTCAATAATGAAGAAGAAACATGTGATAACTGATTAAATCGTCCTCCAAGAATCATCCAATGAAACTTCCTAAGAACTTCCAAGCTTCTTCTCATCAAATATAACTTGTAATCAAAGACAAAGACAACTACACAAAGCATAAAATGTGTGATAGACATATATACAATGTGAATTTAGGGTTCGACTCGATAGATATGATGAGAGAATTGTTAAACTCATTAGGTTTTGCAGGTTTACAACAGAAGAATACATATTTTAAAAACTTTGAGTTTTATGGACCTGGGCATATGACGCTGTCAGAGTTGTTGTGACCCCGTCACAGGTGTTGTGGTGACGGCGTCGCGTGTAAATCGTGACGCCGTCTCCACGTTCTGTGAAAAAGAAAATTTTGTTTTTGATGAAAAATTTCCCGCACTTGATTCCATAAGTTAATTCCTGTACAAATAGCTGCATAAAACCTAAGATTTAACAATTCAATCATATGACTCGAAACTGACGCGAATGAATCTAAATAATTTATTTAACATGCTTGAACTTGGCTCAAAAGCCAGATAAATTTCCCTACACTTATTATTTGCAAAATACCTTTGATTGAAATTAAGACGAGGTTAAAGACAAACAAAACATGATTACAAGATAGTTCAAACATAATAAAACAAACTATAAAGAATTGAAATACACATGACACTCCTAATTACGGTAAAAGTAAATTGTGTTGCCTCTTAAGAAGCGCTTTTCTTTAGTAACGAGTCTTGTAGCTAGACTCGAAGTCACACTTCCTTACGTGACTTCTCCTTCATCATCCATTCCTCCTTCTACTTTAACGAGAGTGGGTTGTTTATTTTTAAAGTTGTTGCTCCTCCATTGGTTGAGCTTCATCTCCTTCTCAAGGTGGAGTTTTATTCTTTCTTCCCATTCCAACACTAGCCTATTTATAGTCATGATAGGGGCTATAGGCTCTATATCGTTCTTAACTCCTTTATCGGTAATACAGGAGGAATCAGATATCTTATGGAAACTTACCTTACTTTTTCCTAACCTTAGAGTTATGGTGCCTGTATTAAACTTAATTGTGGCATTGGCTGTTGTCAGGAATGGTGTTCCTAAGATGAAGGGCCTCTTTTTGTTTTCTTTGATATCTAAAATCACAAAGTCTATGGGAAATACATGTTCAACGACCTCTACTAACACATCCTCAATAATTCCTAAGGGGTAAATGTACGAGTGGTCAGCTAGTGATAGTCTAATGTCTGTCTTAGCAGGCCTTTCGTCGGTAAGTCTCATGTAGGTGGAGTAGGGCATGACGTTCACATCGGACCCTTGATCGACGAGGGCGTTCATGTGCTTAAGGTCCCCTATGCTGCAAGGTATTTTGAAATTCCCTCTGATGTCCTCCTTCTTTGTTATATTTTTCTTGAGAATCACGTCATAAACAGGTCCCCCAGGTAATACTTTATATGCCTTCCCCTTTTTCTTTCCAACTTGGGTTCCTGACAGAGAGTTATTGAATCTGTTGTTTTGACTAGTCCCTTGATTAGCTTTTCATTGATCTTATGCTTCAAGTAAAACGCGACAGGCTGATACCCGGATGCTTCTACTGCTTCGTCATTTTCAGGTGTTTTGATTGACATATTTCCTGCCCCGTTCTCAGCTCCATTTCTATTTTTGTTTCTCTGGGCTTCTTAGTGTTGTCGGGTGTCACCTCCGTTTTGTTACTCCTTTCTTCTTCCCCTTTTGTCAGAGAGATAGAATTCACGTTCTTGGTGACGGGGAATTTGGCTTCTTCCCTTATCAATACTTGCTCAGGGGTTCTGCTGGTCGTGAGTTCCTTGATAAGTCCGAACATTTCAGTCATCCTACCATTGATTTCCTCGCGATGATTAAAAATAGCGTTCTCAAATCTTTCCATTCTTTCGGTGTGCGCAGCCATGTAATCCCTTACTCGGGCCTCAAAAGTAGTTCCTAATGTTTGTGGTTGAGGACTTGGACCTGTACATTCACGAAAAGCGAAAGTGTTCAGTTTTGGTGGTCCATTTTGATTTTGTGGACGGGAGTTCGGATGGACTGCATTGACATAAGCTTGAGGGGTGTGTGCTGAGCTCGATGTGAGTATTGGTCATGACCCTTTTAGTAGGAAGTTAATCTGGTCTTCAAGCTCGACAAGTCTCCGGTCTGGTGTTTTCGAGATGCCTTGAGGTGTATAAATGGCTTTGACCGGTTTGACGAATTCTTTTGTTTCATCTCATCCTTCATGGTCGTAGAGGGCAAGGTTCTCAATGATTTCCTAAGATTCGTCGGTGTTCTTATTGCGGAGTTTGCCACCGGCAGCGCGGTCAATCTCGCACTTAAGATGAAAGGAGACATGATCATAAAAAATTTAGATTTGAAGCCAACGATCGATGCCATGATGAGGGACTTTTTGGAGTAAGTCCTTGAAACGAGTCCATGCTTCGGATAGAGATTCTCCATGATGTTGTTGGAACATCAGGATATCGTTGCAGAGTTTTGCGGTCCTTCCCAGTGGAAAGAATTGAGCAAGGAATCAGGTAGTAAGATCCTCCCATGTGGTGATGGATCCTGCTGGAAGGCGTTCAAGCCAATTGCTAGCTTGATCGCATAGGGAAAATTAAAATAAACACAGGCGCGTTCTTTCCCTATTTTCACCGTCAAGGTCAAGTGAGTCCACAAGTTTAAGAAAATCCTTGAGGTGTTGATTAGGATCCTTGGACCGAAGTCCATGGAATGAGCATCTGTTTTGCACCAACCGGATGGTGTCGGATCAAAGAGGTACCCTGTTGTTCCCTACGGGGAGCTTAATGGTATTCCTATAGCCCTCGTGGCTTGGTTTGGAGTAATCTCCTAGAGTATGGATAGGATTCTCGTCTCCCATGGTGGTTGACGAGAATGGGTTACGAAACAAATAGCACAAAGAAAAGATAAACTACAAGAAAGATAATATACGGAAATTAAATTCTCACTTGAAAGGATTCAAGCAAGTAGAACTAAGCTAAACTATGATCAGAACCTGTTAGGTTCACATAAATGGACCCAAACAAAGAAGCTTCGGTCACTCGAAGTTACAAGGCAAAAGTCTAGCTCGAAAGACTATGTTATT